>JAIUCV010001161.1:0-165770 GCA_026724425.1 Erythrophleum ivorense
TGATTCGATCCCCAAGTACTATAATGATATGAGTAGTTTGGGGTTTAATTGATTAAGTGAAAACCATACTATCAATTACCTGCGAATCAAGAACCTGAAACCCGTTGACTTCAACAATTTCATCAGCATCCACCGACCATTCTTCATATGAAGAGGAATAACTCTGCTCATCACCGCTAGGTTCACTACACTATGTTCTCGTCACCATTGATACGGAGAGAATCACTCACATAACTGAAGATAATTGATTAATTAACCTTCAGTGTTGCCGAAAGGAATGGAGATCAGAGAGGATATATACATTTTCCGAAAGGAATGGAGATCAAAATGTATCCATTTGTGACTTGATACTCAATCTCATCATAATTACAAATTAATAAATGTAATGTAACCGATGAATTAATTGTGTACGTTCAATTGAGTCACTTGTTGCCGTGTGACACTCTCAATAGACGTTACTTTTACAGCAAGAAACCCAATGCAACAAAGTCTTTCGATATAGATATTTTTTTAGCTTCCTTTAAGTAGTTTTACGTAACTCAAATATCAACGCACAGAGACAATCAGACAAAACATTCAGTAGAGTACTTTCATTTCAAAACATTAATTCAAAGAAACAAACCAGAACCCAAAAAAAAAGTAACGCCAACATAGAATTCAACGAAATCGAGTACAAAAAAAGGAAAAAAAAAATTGAATAAAAAATATTTTACGTAAAATCCGTAAAACAATATTCTCTTCGCGTTGATACTTAAATCGGCTGTCCAAAAGTACATATTTGTCCATTAACAACCCTAAATCTTCCAACAAGTATATGGCCGGTCATCACCTTTTGATATGGAGCTCTCATGTTGAAAAACAAACAAAATTTGGAAATCTCATCGCACAGTGTTAAGGAAAGGGTAAATCTCATACCTAAAGTTACAACTCCCACTCACAACTCTCCCTCCTTCTTTACCATCGCAGCATTTAGGAAGCTCCCCAATAATCTTATCCAAACACGTCTTACAAACCGTAAACCATAAATCCCTCGTACACTGCACCATTCCGTACAGATTCATCTTCCCGAGCTTCATCTCTCCCGTCTCGTACAACAATAACTTGTCTGATCTACGAGTGGCTTTCGCGGTCAGCTCGGTGAGAAGAGCCTTTGTCTTCGCGTTGAACGACGCCGGATCGCTCACTTTCTTCGTGCTGTACATATAGAACTTGTTCTTGACATCGATTTTCTCAAAGAAAGCGGTCGGGGATATCTTGAGAAGACAATGATCAAACCATACTATTCCCGCCTTGTTCATCGGACATCTTCTACGTAGCTGTCACATACATTAACGTAACAACACCACAATCAACAACACATATCGCACGGGCTATAATTTACGCATAATATATAGTTAATAAATAAATAATATAGATCATACCTCGGAGATGGCGGTGGAAAAGCAGGAGCCACACTTGGAGCCATATGAGTCACCGCGGCATTGGAGTAAGATGTAGATGGTGTTGGGATCGTCTCCATGGTATGCGTAGACGAAACCTCTTACAAAATTTTCTTTATACATATCACTGATGAGAAAGTTGAGGTTTTGCTCGTACGGACTCTTCGGCTTGTATTTCCCTTCGATGTCAGAGCATTTGTGGTTTAGATACGCGTTGTTCTGGTTCATGGACGAGACGCTGCGTATAAGGAGGAGTTGAATGGCCACCATGGCCAAGTTAAGGATTGAAACAATACGTTTTGATGCGGAGGATGAATACATTGCTTTCGATTTTTGATATTTTCCCCCAGATGATGAAGGTGCTTTTTAAGATAAAGTTAATGACCCGTGGAATTTTGTAGCTTGTTTGGATTCTTTAGTCACTTACACTATATAATTATGTCAAAACAACGTTTTCTTGTGGAATCTTACAAAAAATCCGATTGAATTAGAAAAAAAGCAAATGTTTTTAGTCATGTAACGGACACGAGAGTAGAATTAGGAGGATTTGGTACCTGCGGCGAGGGAAGGGCCGACGAAAAAGTCAAAAGGTTTGACCGAGTGAAAAAACTATTTTAATCGCACCAAAATGTTATGTGATATTCCGTTCTTACCATGTGAAGAAAAAAACAAATAAGATCTGAACCAAACTAAACCTGATACAAAATAATTTTAACTTGATCTTTGGAAATGATTAAATTGATTCTCCCTCAAACAAAACTAAATTGATATTGAACCAAACTCATTACCAAAATTTTACATTCTCGATTCATAATGTTGGTGTTAAAAAGTAAATATTTTTAGCTTTTAACTAGGATAAATTATCTCTGGAATTTTCTTATTTAACACCAAAAGAAAAGTATTCGGACTAAAAAATTTATACTTATTTCATTAAAATAAGCCAAATTAAACCCTGTAAAACGTACTTGATAATTAATTCGCAAGTACGCAAAAGAGAAATTGAAAACACTAAACATAAGATAATTTAATTTCTGAAATAAGAAAAGCTAAAAAAAGAAACTAGCTTATCATTTCTTAGAAGATCGAGCTTTTGCAGCCAAAACCGCATCTTTCTCCTTCTTAAGATCGGATTCCAAATAGGACAAAGTCAGTTTTCGTTTCTTGACCTGTTCCTCGAGTTCTCTGATACGGGCCACACTGACTCTCTGTTTTTCCTTCATCAAGTAAACTTCATCCAGCTTCTGACTTAGCCAATCCACCTTCAGGCCTGCTCTAGTAAGATCAAAAAGCGTAATATATGCTTTGTTTAGTTCTTTCAAGGAAAGCTCCTCAATCGACTGGGACAGTGTTGTGATAAGGTCAAGAAGAACATCCATATAAGCGTTCTTGATCCTTTTATTCTTTAAATTAAATTTTGAAGTGAGATCTGGATGGTTTTTAAACATTTCCTTAGCCTGCTTTTCCTGAGAACCACAAAGATGAAAACCGAAAAGGTTTAAATTAAAGTAATAAGAAACAGAAATGATTACATGTTATTCTCAGCATGTTGTGTTAGAGGACAGAGATCTGAACAGCGTTGTGCTTACCTCTGATACATGAATCTGAAACCCATTGACTTTAACAGTTTCATCATCGTCCAAGGACGATGAATTTTCAGACGAAGAAAAATCACTGTCTTCACTCTCACTAGGCACACTACGCTTTGCTTTCTTCGACATTGGTACGATGATATATTATTTCCAATTTCAAACTGCTGTTTATCTAGGATGAAGAGAAGAAGCCAGAAGATCGAACATAGAGATTAACCGAAAGTCTTGCAGAAGAAGAGAGGAGACGGAGAGGCTATATATAATTGGTTGCAGAGTACATATCCTTAATAACGTGACTCTTCGTGACTTGATACTATTTGCCATAACTATGAGTCTATGAGTTAATTAATACTTGTAATTGGTAAACAGAAATAGATATTTAATTAAATGGCCTTTTTAAAAAAATTGGTGTCCAATTCATTTGAGCCTTTAGTTTGGTAGCGATTCTTCGTTGACCAAACTATGTTCATACAGAGAGGTTGCTTTTTCATCAAGGCATGGGGGAAATGGAGAGGAACAATAGGAGTATACATTTCAGTTTGTGCTTCAACTAATTCCCTAATCAATTATTTTGATTTACCAGTGGAAATGATTTGTTGAAATGCAAAATCGCCATAATTTTAAAACCCAAAGGCAAACTTGAAAATGCGTCTTTTTATGGTCTATACCATTTTTTATGGCATATACTTCTGCATATTCCCCTCTAAACAAATTAATTTCTGCATATTTCCCTCCAAAAGGTGATCTGACTAAACGCGATTTGTAAAATTGATCGCGATTTCAGTTTTTAATTGAATTTGGGGAAATAGACAGAAATTTAGAAGATTATGGGGAATTGGACAGATATAAAAAGTATGAGTGTATAGAGGCGAAAGTCGTATAGTACAGAGGGGCTTTGGCGGTCAACCCCAGAAAATTGCCTGTTACTTGACTCACAAGTCATACATATTACTCATTCAAAAGAATTTGTTAATAATAAATAACTTAAAACTGTTTATAGCTCATCATATATTGGCATTCCATACTATGATCGATCAATTTTTGTACAGAAATCTAGTGTTAGATTTGCAAATTGTGGAAATTTTCTAGACACGAATCTCTTTTATCTGCCTAGGTTAAAAGAGATCCAATTACGAAACCAAGGCTGCAAACAAACAGAAACAGATAAGAACACCACTCAGAACCAAACTTCAAGTGCCCTCTAAAACATAAGAACATTAAACAACATCATCAAATGAGAGAGGAGCTTTTGCAGCCGACACCTTCGCCTTCTCCTTCTCCACCAGAGTTTCCATTTCTAACCACTTCTGCTTCAAGTTCTTCAGCTCTTCCTCCATTTCTTGCATCTGAGTCGCACGAGCCACCTCATTCTCGCTCTTTTCTGATACTTCATCAAGTTTCTTCTCCAACCAATCCAACTTAAATCCAGCATCTCTCATGAATCCCAGTGCAGCATAAGCATCACACAGATCATCCTTGGATATTTCCTGAGGTAACTGGCACATTGTCTCAATCAGACTAAGTAGCAAACTCATGTAACCTTTCCTAAGATTTGGGTTCTTTGGACGAAATTCAGTTGCAATCTCTGGGTGTCTTTCAAACATACAGCTCACAGATTTTGCCTGCGATTGAAGAAAGGGGTGAATAAAGTAAAATCATTTCAGATTGCAGTTTAACACAAAAACACCATTATTGTTGAAGTATATTGTAAGAACACATCATGTTTTCTCTCGTGGTTGAATATCTACACATACAGTTTGTAACGTTGTTATTAATATCTAACCTGTGAAGGAAAAAGTTGAAACCCATTGACATCCATGGTCTCCATTATTGTTGAAGTTTCCTCCGTTACATCTAATTTACCAATCACTTGGAGAACATCTACCTCAGCAACAATCTTGAGTTCGTTGTTCACAAGAAATCCACCATCTTTGGCATGAAGTTTCTCAAGGGGAAACATGGATATAAGACCCCAGCTAAAAGTATTTTGATCAAACCATTTCTGATATTCTGTAGTACCGCAAAACATAATTCATCTTATCAGTTGATTTAAACTATCCAACACAAACACCCTTGAGCAACATATAACTCCATATCAAACCAGCCTTGCACACAACATTATTAATAGTCTCGCACCAAAAATATACATACATAAAATCTGAATCATCTTTCGTCCGGATTAAGATGGAATTAAATGGATGGAATTCGCTAACGGATTAGCTTTAATCTTATTATATTTCAACTGACAGTAATTTGGAGACAGGAACTCTAGCAGAGGGAAGAAATTATAATCACCATTTACTTTGAAGTTATTTTCCGGAAGTTTATTTAATATAGTGAAAGAAAATCTTGCGTGTCTTCTCCATCCAGAAGGCAATGATCCATAATCGGCGACTTCCAGAAACAGAGACAAGCTATCAACGCTGCTTCCCTTAGGATAGAGATCAAGACACCTGGAAACACAAATAAAAGAATCAGCAAACACCGTGGTCTGTGGAGGATATATCACCTAAATCTATATTATATGGAAGAAAACACTTGAAAACCTTACCATTTGCAGCCACCGACTTCAAATTGATCAGAATAAATCTTGGCAGGTGGCAAAGAAGAGAAATTCTTGATCACCCAAGTGATTTTCTTAGCAAATTGCTTTCCCATTGATCCTGATGAAGATTCCTCTGCAATCAAACTACCTGAGCATGAAGAGAAGAAAAAGGTTAGAACCCGAGTGGTCCAGAATGGGAGAATCAAACAAAAATCTCGAACATCATAACCAGAAGCCTTTATGGGTTCGAAACTTCGAATGTCACTATCAAACGTTTCTTTAATAAATAGAATAAACGCGAATCACTTTCGAGGGTTTACTTGGAGTCTGGTCATACTTGATTCTATTTTTGGATACGGGGGTTTTTCTTTCTCCTCCTTTCCATCACACCAAGATTCTTCTCTTCCCTCTTTCTCATCTCCGCTAGAATCTCCTGACTTTCTCAATTTCCAAGAAACTCAGACGTGAAGATATTACTTCTTCATCAAGAAACTCAGATGCATTAAAGAAATCAAGTAGAATCTTCAACCACAACATGTGGAAACTTCAAATAAAATTCTCTTTAGCTGCCTAAGACTATAATAGGACGACTCATTTCAAAACAAAGATGCAGACAAAAAGAACCAAAATCCAAGTCTGAGCACTTTCTGCTTCATGTCATGCAGACGTATGTTTCATTTCTTGCAACCGAGCATGAAAAACATTAACTTTTTTTACAAGTAACAGCATATAAGAAGGGTTTTTTTTCCATTCTACCACAACACAAATAAATTACTTTAATTTATTTTATCAAGCTACTTAGTTTTAGCTTTGAAAGTATTTGTTCAACGAAAACCAAAAGACTGTATCGCAAAGTACTACAAAAGCTTCGGAGCCAAGAAACAACCACGACACCAAATAACCAAACATGATCAAAGTAAAAGTTGATGAGAACATCAAACAACATCATCGAACGAGAGAGGAGCACGGGCAGCTGACATGTCTGCTTTCTCCCTCTCCAGATGTGCTATCAAGACATACCATCTCTGATTAGAAGCCTCTAACTCTTCCACAATTTCTCTAATCCGAGCCTTACCAGAGTCCACTTTCATCTTCTTTGCCTTTAATTCATTGAGCTTCTGCTCCAACCAATCCAAGTCAAAACCTCCCTTTTCTGCGTACGACAGTGCATACGATGCTTCATCCAGCTTATCATAAGTGACCTTCTCAGGCGGCTGGCAGAGTGTTTCAATCAGTCCAAGGACGACACTCATGTATGTTGACCTCAGATACCGATTCTTAAAACGGAATCTGGATGCACAGTCTGGGTATTTTTGAAATATACCCTTCACAGTTTCTACCTGTGTGAATGGAGAAAAATAAATATGTAACTATATCGTAGAGGTTTTAGAAGCCCCTGAACACATACCGCACACACAGTAGTTTTGCAAAATGTTTCACTGAAACATCAGAGATCATTTTCAAAACAATAGAAAACACATACTATTCCCAACAAAAACAAAAAAATTCAGAAAAAGGCGATCATACACCTTCTACTTAGTTAGTTTTGTGTTTTTCAATAAATAATAACCTAGTTAAAATTAAGTACAAATCTTAAGTTTCTTACCTTGGAGGGAAGAACATGAAACCCATTGACAGCAACGCTTTTCCTCTTTCGTCCGGCAACAGTAAAAAGCTCATACTATTCCCAACAAAAAAAAATAAATAAATAAATAAATCACAAAAAGGCGATCATACAACTTCGACTTAATTAGGTCTTGAGTATTTCTATAAATAATAACCTAGTTAATTAAGTACAAATCTTAAGTTTCTTACCTGTGTAGGAGGAACATGAAACCCATTGATATCAATGATATCAATGCTTCTCTTCTCTCGTCGAGTCTCGTCGGCACCATGACTTTCCTCTATTGTGCTGAAAAGCTGATAATCATTTGATTCACCTACAGCGCCGAATACTTTATGAGCAACTTCCTCAACCACAATCATCAGTTCTCGATTTTCCAAAAATCCGCCATCTCTGTCCAAGAGTTTGGAAGGAGAGAGTACGCTTGAAAATAAACGCACGGGAGTCTTCTCATCAAAGTTAAGCTCTGAATCTGTAGCACCTCGAGATACATTGCATTCCATCAGTTACTATGTATATTATTTAAATAAAGCAAATATTACATTGATTATATATTATCTTTAATTAGGGCTAAATAACGATGTTCACAGCTTAGCAAGAAAGTTAAAACCTAATCTAAACCAGTCACTCAAATCAAACATCCTAGAGTTACATACAAGTTTTGAAAAATGCGTAAATAGGATATAGCTTTCTTTTGTCTAATCAAGTAGTTAATTAGATGGGGTGAAAAAGAATAATGTGTGATGACACTGAAAATGATTTATTGGCAAGAACCCTTTTCAATAAGGATCAAATCAAAGAGCGACAAGAGTTGTAGATAGAATCACCTGTCACAATAGAGGGTCTTTCAGATAGTCGATTTACGATTCTCAATCGAAGTTTTACATATCTTCTCCATCTAGAAGGCAATGGTTCATTAGGATCGGCTACACCACAATACTGATAGAAGAAGTCTAGGTTATTTTCTTTGGGATGTGCACTAAGACGCCTGCATAATAAAAGCAAAAGAATTGAATCACCGTGACATAAATGGACGAAAACACATAAGAAAGAAAAATAATAATAAAAGGTTCAATATGTATACCATATGCATCCAGCAATTACAAAGAGATCAGATTCAGTTATTGACAACAAAGAGATGGCATGCTTTATCACCCAGACGAACTTGTTTTCGACTTGCCTCTCCATTGATGGTGATGATGAAGTAATACTAGCAAAGAAACTACACAAACATGAAGATTTTACGTACTCTCTACCAAATCTTAGTTTAGATAAGATTCCACTATCAAGTCAAAGCGTTTTCAACAACTTCAATTACTTACAGAATATGTTATAAGATATCAATTAATATCCGATATAGCAAAGCCCGTCCACCTGAAACAAAATTAAAAATGTAAAACTTACAAATATCCACCTGAAACAAAATTAAATATGTAATACTTGCAAATATATTACAGAGATTCTCGCAAGTGAAGAACAATATCAAGCTCATATCTAAAACTTACATAAACGAGGCAGTGGATAATCAACAGAATCCCACGAACGGCGGACGAATCAGAGCGCTCGACTTAAATAGTTTTTTATTTCATGAACCCTAAGTTTTCGGCTGGACCCACTTAAGTACAAACGCGAGACAATAAAATGTATAAAATTATTGGGCCCAATGGGCCCCAGGGAGCATTTAAATATTTTTACAAAGACAACGTAAACGAAATGTGTTTAATTAAGTCCATGAATTTTGGTTGGACCTCAAGAAATCAGACAACAAGTCAACAACATCAAACGAGAGAAGTCTTTTGGCAACCTGAAAACAGATCCCAACATAATCTATCTGAAGACCATTATCGCTTCAATATCCCGAAACAGAAGGGAGACGAATTTCAGCGGACTGCTCCTTCTTCTTCTTTTCTTTTACTTCCTCAAGCTTATTCTCCAGCCAGTCCACCTCCAAGCCTGAATATTTCATGTAAGCAAGTGCTTTCTCTGCTTCGCTCAGATCATCAATGGAAAGCTCCTGAGGTGTTTGGCACAGCGTCTGGGTTAGGCTGAGCAAGACTAAAAGATCTCAAGATCAAACTCTCTAAAGATCAAACTCAGTTATAAGGCTTTATAAAACTGAAGATATAAAGAACAACTCTTCTTTATTATGTTTAGAAACTCTCTCAAAACTAAACACTCAAAACTCACAATACTTTGTCACAACTTGACAAGAGTATTTATAGGTAAAACACAACCTTGTTTATCCTATTACAATTAGAATTAGCTACTCCTAATCCTAATGGAATTGTGTCTAAGCTCTCCTTATCCTCATACAACTCAATAAGGCTTCTTGAGCTTCAAGCCTTCGAAGCTTATCCAACAAAGACATCCATGCATCCTATCTTCAGATGTTGGATCTTTGACCGGAAATAAACTGCATTGTCTTGGGTCGAGAGCTCACAGGTTCTACCTGCTAGTATCGACAGAGACAGAAGCATGATAGGATATGAGAGAGACGTGAAAACAGACCACAATATCACTGAAATTTACGTTTACAATCCCAATAAAATCGTCATAGAGAAGTTAGTTTGCACCGTTGTTACTTGTTAAGCAAGAAATTAAAACTCACTGTATGATACGTTATCTTACCTTAACCTTGCTCAGAGGATTTGTCTCTTCAGTTTCATTTGAGGCGCCAATAATTTGAAGGAAGTCTAACTCGGCAACGATCTGGAGTTCTCCGTTTGCAAGGAAACCGCTATTTTCTTCATGGAGTTTTGTTAAGGGAATCATAGATGGAAAACCCCAGTGGATATGATGCTGATCAAACCAGCGATGTGTTTCTGTATCATTTCATCCCATTTAATTAAATTCGAAACCGAATGAAACTTAACTGGAAACTAAATGACTCATACATAAATAGTCTCTTTAGCATTGTACAACACATCATAGATAGCTAACTAGCAGCATAACAAGACCCATGAGAGTAGAAGATGCATAAATAGTGAGAGTTAAATAAGAAGCCGGGTTAAATGGAATACCTAAAGTCTAAAACAATAGTGATACTAAAGTTATGCACATAAGGACTGATCAAGTTAAGTATAAGAATCACCTTTCAGTAGCGAGGGTTCTTCCGATGCCTCATGTCTTGCTATAGTTAGCCCAAGTTTTACGTATCTTCCCCATCCAGAAGGTAATGATTTAACATCAACAATTTCAAGAAACAGAGACAAGCAGTTATCAAGGTTAGTTCCCTTGGTTAGTTCCCTTGGGATAGACAGCAAGACACCTGGAAAACAAAGAATAAAAGAATCAGCAAACACTATATATGAAGGAGTTATCACAAAATATATAAGAATATATATGCACGAAAATATAACCATTTGCAGCCACCGAGTTCGAATTGATCAGAACAAATCTTGGCAGCTGGCAAAGAGGAGAAATTCTTGATCACCCAAGTGATTTTCTTAGAACCTTGCTTCTCCATTGCTTCCTGATGAAGTTCCTCTGCAATCAAACTTGAAGTGAAGAAAAACCCTAGAACCCGAGTGGACGACACCCAAAAGTTTTAAATAGGATAACTAAACAACAATCGAGGGGGTTCATGCATAGGTAAGAGCAGTAGCTAGTCTCGACTCTCGAGCAGCATAACCAAAATTGATTTTAACTTTTCAAACGGACCACGCGTACCCTACCTGCTAGGGAATTCAAATCGTTTTGATTACATCGATCGAGGAGGAAAGTCAATCGCTTTTATTAGTGCATGTAAACCTATACAGATAATAAATTATCAGATATTTTCCGGAAAAAAAAAACACTATGCAAGAGCAAGACGGTAGGGTTAAAATCTTACTAGTTGGTTCTCCCACATACAAAAATTCATTAATATTTTTCCATAGGATTGCTTATTAAACCTTGTTGTTGTATATCGAATAAAATGAGCAAATGCGAACAGCCTTGGCTCCTCGTGACTTGAATACGCTTTGCATAATTAAACATTAGTACCATAGCATGCAAAATCGATTTATATTAAAGAGGTCTACTGTCGAGCCACTTGCTTGGCAGAGAATCTTGAAGAGCCACTCTCTGTTCACACCCAAATAGATTACTTTTTAATGGTTTTATTATCAAGTTTGATATACATGTGACAAGAGATTTCAACACCGCAATCTCACAAAATGTGGCAACTTCTGACATAAGAGGATTCTCATATAGAAACCAAAACACAAACGTCGTAAAAAAAAAAAAAAAAAACAAAGTAAGACCAAACTCAAAGTTACTGAGAACATCAAACGACATCATCAAACGAGAGAGGTACTTTGGCCTCAGCAACCTCTGCCTTCTTCCTGTTAACAAGAGCTTTCAGGTCTGAGCATTTCCTATTCAATTTCAGCAGCTCTTCCTCCATCTCTAGCAGCTGAGCCTCCGCAGTTTTCACTCTCTTCTTCTTTTCCAACACTTTATTCAACTTCTTCTCTAACCAATCCACTTTATAGCCCGCCTTTGCCACGCATGACAATGCAACGGATGCTTGAGACAGATCGTCATCAGAGATCTCCTGAGTTGACTGGCACAGCATCTCGATTAGTCCCATGAGGACATTGATGTACATTGTCCTCAAATGCTGATTCATTGGACGCACTTGTGTTGCAATGAATGGGTGCCTCTCAAATATACGCTTCACAAATTCTACCTGAAAAGATCATAGAAGATTGTAGAAGATTCTAACCCTAATTTAAAAAAAAACTAACTAACAAAACTTGCTTACCTTTGAAGAAGGAACTTGATACCCATAGACATCCTTGGTTTCCGACTGTTGTTGATTTTTCTCAAGTAAAACACTATTTGAATTCACGCCATCTACCTTGCTGAGGGGTTCGGATTTCACTGTTACAACTGAAGCTTCAATAGCATCTAACTCGGCAACAATCATGAGATCTCCATTTGGCAGAAATCCACTCTCTTTGGCATAGAGTTTAGAAACGGAAAGCATGGCCCGGAAAGACCGTGAAGGAGTCTTCTCGTCAAACCAGAGCTCTGACTCTGTAACATGACGCACACAGATTTAATAAAACAAATATGCTCTTAATTAGGAACCGAACACCAGTTTGTTCACAGACTATGTTGATAGAGAATCACCTGCCACTGAGGAGAGTTGTTCTGAAATATGGTTTATTACACGTATGCGAAGTTTCAAACCTCTTTTCCATCCACAAGGCAATGAAGAAGGATCAAAAACGCCCAGATGCATAGACAAGTAATCAACATTCTTCATTCTATAGGCAACCAAATTCCTGCCAGAACATACAGAAAGTTAACCACAGGGTACATATATGGACAGAAACAGAAGAAGAAATTTTTGTCTTTTTACCATCGACAGCTATTGATAACGTATACATCAGAACACAAAACCACACTTTGCAAAGATAAAAAATTCTTTAGCACCCAGTCCCAGACTAACTTCTTTCCAACGTTCTTCTCCATTCATGTGATGTGATGAAGATTACTCACAGCTAAACTACAAGAGCATGCATGAAGAGAGTTTGTTTAGCAGATTACGAGGTCAAGTTAATATCATATATGTAAAAACTTGTTAATCAAGTTAGAGAGACTTTGTATAAATAAGCCTATTGGCTAATGAATTAAATAAGGGAAACTATTATACTACTAAAGATTCTCTCCAAATTTATCAGAGGTAAACCCTAGAGAAGAAAGTGTACACACACTCTCTAGAAAAACTTAATTTAACTTAGATTCCACTAAAATCATACAAATTAAACTAGTACTTGCCTTAAAAAAGAGAAAACGAAAGCGTTGTTCAACGACATCGGAGACTAAGGTAAAACCGAAAAGTAACTACGTACATAACCATAGAACCCTAGTGTTATAAATTTCATCCCCATTAATCTTGATGAAGATTTTTCTGCAACCAAAATAGCGGAAGTAAAACCCTAGAACCCTAGTCTCCCACACCCAAAAGTTTTAACTAAACAACAATCTCGAGCCGCAGCATAACAAAAATTGATTTTAACTTTGAGATTACAAATATGGAAACGAGCATTTACTAATGCGAGACGTCGTACACGAGGAATGCAAACAGCCTTAGCTACTTTGAGACTGCTCGGCGGAAATTAATAAATGCTAAGAGAGACGACTAGCCACTCTATTGGCTGCGTGGGATGTTGACTTCAGGTCAAACCGTAGCTTAAGATTGGGCTTTTGAGCCTAATCCAGAAACAAGCAATAATCTGTGTTACACAAGTTGGGCTCATGCTAGTATTGGCCCGTTACAAGATAAAGAGAAGAGAGAGGATCACTGAATTTTGATCAAGCGCTCGAGTCTTGTTTCCTCTAGCATTTTCAGCCTTTGTTAGTTCGTCTTTTTCTATACGCTTTTGTACCTGTAACAGCTAAGAAACCCCCACTCCATTAGAGAGTGCTTGCAGTAAAACCTTTGAGAGATGGTGAAGTTTGTGGGCTACCTATGACCAACATAACTAAATATTCCGGGAACTCGTTCAATCTCTATTTCAAGGTTCGAGATTACAAGTTTTTAGGTTCAAGATCGATTCAATTCTTGATAAAGATCCAAGCATTTAAGCCTTAAAACCCTTAAAGGCTACAACTGTTCAAGTGCCAATACTCAAAAAGATTATCTTCTATTTTATCATAGATTTTTATGTGATAAGAGATAAATCTTGATGAACCCATGATAACTTATGAAACATAACAACTAAACCAAGTCACTGAACTCTTAAGTGCTTAAGAACTCAAGACATCAAACAAGATATGATAATATCAAGAGACAAGCTTCAGTTTCGATATGTGCAAAAAAAACGGACAATAACATATTCCATTTCCAGTTCTCCAAAATAAGGTTTTGTTACTTTTTCATCAAGTAACCTAGCTTAAAACCGATAGTTCACAAAAACCATAAAGGATATTAACGATGCAGTCATGCAGATGCTAATAAAAGCTGAGCTTTTCCTAAGTCATTATCCAAAACAAGTTTGAAAACAAACATACCAAGAACACCAAGCATAACAAAAACTCCAACTGCCTGAGAACTTTGAGAACATTAAATAAAATCATTGAAAGAGAGAGGAGCTTGTGCAGCCGACACCTCTGCTTTCTCCTTCTCTAGCTGAGCTACGAGATCCTCGCACTTGTGATACAAATCTTTCAACTCTTGCTCAATTTCCTGCACCCGAGCCTCCTGTTTCTCTTTCTTTTCCGACATGTCATCAAGTTTCTTCTTCAACCAATCCAATTTAAATCCAGAGTCAGTCATGGATCCCAATGCAGCATATGCCTCAGCCATATCAGCCATGGAGAGCTCGTGAGGCGACTGGCGCAGAGTCTCAATCAGACTGAGTAGCAAACTCATGTAACCTGTCCTCAGATTAGGGTTCTTCACACGGAATTCAGATGCAATCTCTGGGTGTCTTGTAAACAAACGGCTCACAAATTCCCCCTGAGAGAGTGAAACACAAATGTATATAATAGGAAATCCATATAATAGGAAACACATATTGTAACGTTTTGATAAAAGTCTAACCTGTGAAGGAAGAAGTTGAAAACCATTAACATCCACGCATTCTGTTATGGTTGATGTTTCCTCTGTTACATCTAGCTTCCCAACCACTTGAAGAACCTCAATCACAGCAACAATTTCGAGCTCTCCGTTAACCAAATAACCGCTTTCTTCGGCATGGATCTCATTAAGAGGAAACATGGATAGATGACCCCAACGAGGAGACTTCTCATCAAACCACTTTTGTTCATCTGTCAAACCACAAAATCAAGAATCCACATAACCACTTCATTCACATTGAACAAAGCATTGCAAAGCGAGCACAAGGGAAGAAACATAATCACCATTTGGTCTGCAACGCTTGAGGGACTTGTGGTTTACTATACTTAGGAGATATCTGGCGTGTCTTTTCCATCCAGTAGGCAATGATTCAAAGTCAGCGACTTCCAGATAGAGAAACAAGTAGTCAACGTTGTTTCCTTTGGGATAGGCACAAACACGCCTTGCAGAGAAAACACGAATAAAAGAATCAGCAAGCAAACACTACTGTCGAAAGCTTTTCATCTTGAAAAACATACCATTTGCAGCCACCAGCTACGAATTGATCAGAAAAAAGTCCACTCATTTGCAAAGAGGAGAAATTCTTAATCGTCCAAGTGATCTTCTTCCTAATTTGCGTCCCCATGATTGATTCCTCTGCAACCAAACTAAGCAAAAACCCTACAAGTGTATAATCGGAAAACCAAAACAAAATTGAATATTTAGATTTACACTAGGTAATGGACGAAATTGGTTGTAAATTTTGTAATCGTTTCTCTCAATACCAGTTTCAAGCCGGCGAAACACCAAAGGGGGTGATAAGAAGCAAACCCTCGTTTTTTATTAAGTGAATCTCTTCTCAACTTGCTCGCTGCTTAAAATCCGGTGAAATGGAAGCGAAATCGGAACTGTGAGGGCACGATTAAACCCTAGTTCGTAAATCTATCGAACTCTCCAGTGCAAGCTCACATAGAGTGCACACAGTGGTTGTCATTAGGTTTTCGAGGAAAAGATGAGCTTGAAAACTTTTAAAACAAATCAATGCAAAGCACTGTAATCCGAACCAGACAAAATAAACCAAAGCAAATAAACCAAATTTAACCAAAACTAACTGAGCCAAGTTAAACCATGAGTTGATTTTACTCTGTTTTTGGTCAACACAAAGAGACTTTTATTCCTTAAAGCAACAAAAGACGGAAAAATACCTAAAATGGCTAATAATCTAGAGGGAAGCCTTTTTAAAACAGAAACAATATTTTCTTTTCTAAATACACCAAGTAAGATAAAACTTAAGTCCCCTAATTTATCCCGTAATTTAGGATATCTGTAAAAATCTTTGGATGATATTAAACAATCTGAATGATTAATATTCGTCATTTCTTTTCAGCTGTTTGCTAAACTTCTCCTAACTATCCACACAATCCTGGTTGTTACGAAACGAATATCTCGCAGTTCTCTTTTTATGCGTCTAGTTCGGTGAAGCCGAATCCTCTGACAATCTCATGATTTATATAACATACTATAATTTTACTTTTCCAAAATTGGTTTTGCAACTACTATTCATCGCTCTGTTCAGACAAAAGGCAGATACTTTCACGTCAAGTAACCTAGCGTAAATCCTTCCAAGGGACTCTCACTAGGAGAATCATTAAGTGCCAAAAAAAAATTAAAAAAAATGATAGTCAAAAGCAAAGCCTCTCTTAATTGAACAGAAAACGAAAACTTCAAAATCCTTGCCCAAAAGGATTTTACAAAGAAAAGGGAGTTTAAATCGGGTCTTTACTCTACGATGCGTATAATAAAAACGACATAAACTCAAATACATGAAAAAAATCAGCACTTATCTTCTTGTCCATTTCAACAATAGATTCTTCACTGAGGTCTAGCATAAGAATAACAATGGTAATTAATCCGAGTCTTCATAATAATCAAAGTTATCATTATAATCCGAGTCATCATCAGATTCATCGTAACCATAATGATCCCAGGCATCATAACGTTCACAGTCATCGTCATAATCATAGTAATCATTATAATCCCAGTCATCATCATAATCATAGTAATCACAATAGCCCGCGTCACCATGATGAACAAAATCATCTCCATATGCATTATCCGTATGATACTTCTTCATTTGCTTTGCAATCGCGGCGACGTCGGGCCCCATAATCATCGTGACGATGTAGTTCCCCATTGAAAAAAAAGAAATATATCGCCCCACTCTGCAAGAAAAAAGAAAAGATAAACAAAAAAATCAATACTTTGTTTAAGATTAACAGCACCTGCTGATAGGATCCACGAGATCAAAGAATAAAGGATCAATGGTCATATGGGCCGTTGGAATCAGTTCAAACAAAGAAACAAAAGATGTTAAACCAGAGGATCAGTGCGTAGCTGATAATCAAGTTAAAATAGATGCAGAAAAGAAAAGGAGAAACAAAAGACTATACTAACCAAGACAAGAAAGAGGATTCTATCTTGTTAGTGATTTTTTAACTGCAAGGGGAAGATTTGTGAAGGATATATATATATATATAATGCAATCTAGAAACAGATGCATGCGCGAATATGAACAGGCTTGGCTCTTCGGGACTTGTAATCAGCCAGAACAGCGACTTAAATAGTGGAAATACCAATGAATATCTGAAAGGACTCTTCAAGTGCCACTGTTCATATAGTCCCTCCTTTTCACACAAATTGTCATTTCAAGGTTTTATTTTGTTTTACAAAAAGTGTCTTTTCATCAATGCAGTTTTAACCCTAATGTTTTAATGTATTAACTAGAAAGATAAATTTATTTCATGTATTAATACAAGGTAAAATAATTTTCTAGTATGTGTGAAAACTGTAGAATTAAACCCATTGATATGATTAAAGATTCCTCCCATCCAAAAACGCTCTCTATAAAATATAATTAGTTTAACTAAGATTCCACAAATGGACTCAATGCCATTAGTAATTTTAGTGGATGATCACACACAATCTGGAATTGACATCGTAATTAATATCATATCTATAATATTAATAATCAAAGTTGAAAGTTAGGATATAATATTTAATATTATGCATTTCATTTTTAGGATTTTATTACCTACTACTTTGATAGGTGAACTTTTATTGTTTAATCTATTTTTTTATGAAAACGTAACGTACCACTGCGCAAATGTGCGGGTCCTCTACTAGTATTTATTGAACGCGCGGATCCTCCGCGCAAACATACATAGCGTTTTAACACAAGAGTGTTAAATATTATAGCCACATAACTTTGAAATAAAAACTAAAGCCAAGTAACAACCCAAAGACTACAAACAAATCTTATCAACTAAAAAAATAAAATAATAAATAACAGAAACTTTAGGGTTGGGAAAATCAAAACATTTTGAAACTGTCTTTTCGCATATTTTAATGGAAAGCCCACGGCTTCACTAACCCAAATCCAAACGATGCGTTTTAAGCTAACCTCCATCAAACGCAAAAGGCAGCGTGCGTAGCTAACCTTCCATCAGAAGCAAAAACGCAGCGTTTTAAGCTAACCTTTCATCAGAAACGAAAACGCAGCGTTTTAAGCTAACTTCCATCAGAAGCAAAAGGCAGCGTGCGTTTTAAGCTAACCCTCCATCAGAAGCAAAAACGCAGCGTTTTTTAAGCTAACCTTCATCAAAAGCAAAACGCAGCGTTTCTATTCATCTATAAAAGCTCTTTAAAGTTTTCTGTTAAACAAAAGAAGGCTTTCTTGTTCCTCTTCACTCTCTTTCTCTGGTTGTTAAAATTGATTTGTGAAATTTTCCAATCAAATCTTTGCTCGTAGATTCATAATCTTGGTGCTTTACGATTCTCGATTGGAACGGATTGGCTCGCTATGGTTTTGCGCGAGAAGAAGGACTGCATCAGCAGTCTACCGGATGATTTGATCAATGAAATCGTGTCGTGTCTGTTGGAACTTAAAATAATAAGTGAGGTTGAGTCACTTTTCCGGTGTCTTTTCCGGCAAGGTCATTGTCCGGAATTACCGGATTATGAGCTCATTAGAAAGGTTGTAATATGGACTACAACTTTGAATGCTCATATGATAAATTTGAAGAATTGGTGAATGAGAAATTGTTTGGTCAAAATATGATGTGGGAGACATAACAAGTTTTGTCCCACATTGGAAGTGGAGAGATTTTCTCTCTACTATATAATAAGACACATCATGGTTGATGATCAACAACATACATGGAGTGGAAGATGGACCGACCACGCGCACCACCACCACCACCGAACCGAGCCGAGCCGCGTCGTGGGCTTGGGCTTGGGCTTGGGCTTGGGCTTGGGCTTGGGCTTGGGCTTGGGCTTGGGCTTGGGCCATCGGTCCATAAGTTAGTTCTTTTTGGGGCATTTCGTTTTGGTTCAGCGAAACATTAAACCGGGGTGCAACGAAACATTGTGCCGGTTCAATTCGCGCCCTTCCGGTTTATTAAAAACCGAACTCCATCGTCTTCTCCGATTACTCTGAAATTTTTTCAGAAAAACAACGTAAAGTTCTACATCTTTCTGCAAGTAAGTCTCGAGAGTATTCATAGAATCTCGCGTTCGCCAGACTACGATTTGGGTGTTGCATATCGTTTTCATATACGGTTTTATCCTGGGATTCGTAATCGTATCGAACCGTCACACTACGAGCGATTTTTCGAATTAAGGAAAGAGAGAAATCTCGACTCCGTTTTTCATACGTGTTTTAAGAATCATGTTTTATCAATCTTTCTTAATTCGTTCTTAATTTTACATTCGGTATTCTCAGTTCTGTTTTGCGGTCCTACAGTGTCTTGGGCTAAAGTCATGTTCATAAAACATTGCTAATTCCTATGAAACCTCAGATGCACACCTGATTCTCCTATGTTTTCTATACTGTCAAGTTGCATCTACACATTACCGAAAAAAGAAAACACTAGAACACATTTACCTCGAGAGTCAAAAGAAGCTGATATCTCCAGTATCTGAACCTTTTTTCTCCCCATAAGCAGATTCGTCGGATTGCTGGATAAAAGATCACTATTCTCTGGAAATACTATATACCATTCGCGACCGACCAACACCTGAAGAGTGAGCTTTGCTTCCACAAGAGACCCGAAATCAACTAGTGGATACGAAATCAACAATAACTTCCACTTAGTATTTTGGAACAAGGATATGGTGTAATTGATCTTACATTGGTTGAGAAATTTGAAGTCTTCGAGTTCATACTGCCAAACTATAGTGTCATATTTGTCATGTGCATAGCCAGTGTAAAATGTTTCATAGTCCAATTCAAGAAGTTAAATGACATACCCGCGATTGTGATATGTCTAATGTGGATACAAGACAAGACTTTAGGCAATTGTATTCTCCCTAGTTTCATCTTGACCACTCTAGCGCAAGTAAAGATTCTTCTTGACCACTTTAGGCAATTGTATTCTCCCTAGTTTTTGCTTCTTACGTCTCAAGTAGAAGGAGATTCTCTTATTCATGTTCATAAAACATTGCTAATACAGTGGTCAAGATGAAACTAGGGAGAATACAATTGCCTAAAGTCTTGTCCTGTATCCACATTAGACATATCACAATCGCGGGTATGTCATTTAACTTCTTGAATTGGACTATGAAACATTTTACACTGGCTATGCACATGACAAATATGACACTATAGTGCTCGCCTAAAGTGCTCGCCTCCCTAGCTTTATGAAGTCTATATAAAAATCAAACCAAACAAAAAATTACCAAAACCAAACCATTTTCTTCTTCTTCTTTCCTTCGTGATAATCAACCCGTTATTGAGCCGGCCCTGCCTCCTAGACGTGCTTCATTTCTTGACATCACCGGTTCTTCTAAATTTCCAAGGAACAAAAATATAAAAAAACTATCTTTAGATTGGAGAAATCCGAGGCCAACACGGTTTACTTCTTGGTACATTAGTTGAATTGATGAGAAACTCCACTCCATAGTCTCCATTAGAGAGTGCTTGTAAAGCCTTTGAGAGATCGATCGTGAAGTTTGTGCGCTACCTAGAACCAACTAAACATTCGGGGAACTCTCGTTCAATCTCAATTTCAAGGTTCGAGATTTCAAGTTTCTGGTTCAAGATAGTCTAGTAAGCCGTAAGACCCTTACTTGATGCGATTGTTTAAAATCAACTTCTATGGATTCTTTAAAATAAGATCAAAACTTTTAATATAAAGGATTATAAAACCTATAGAATTGATTTTAAATACGTAATTGAATAACACCCCTAAAAAAGTTTCATTCTCAAAAATCACTTCACGTATAATAATAATAATAATAATATATAGACGGTTATAGATTTGTTTTGATATTCGTCCAATTAATATTTTCTATATTTTGTTAATTATTTGTTCACAATAGTTTATATAATTTTCTTAGTTAAGATAAATATAGACGTTGAGATTATTAGAAGATCGATCTTCCATCTCCGAAAAAGTTGAGTTATAATCCCGGTCGTTTGCTTTCTGTTCATATAATGCATACTGCTCTGGTTGCTGGTTGGGCCGGTTCGATGGCTCTATATGAATTAGCAGTTTTTGATCCTTCCGACCCTGTTCTTGATCCAATGTGGAGACAAGGTATGTTCGTTATACCTTTCATGACTCGTTTAGGAATAACCAATTCGTGGGGCGGTTGGAATATTACAGGAGGGACTATAACGAACCCGGGTCTTTGGAGTTACGAAGGGGTCGCCGGAGCACATATCGTGTTTTCTGGCTTGTGCTTCTTGGCAGCTATTTGGCATTGGGTATATTGGGATCTAGAAATTTTTTGTGATGAACGTACAGGAAAACCTTCTTTGGATTTGCCCAAGATTTTTGGAATTCATTTATTTCTTTCAGGAGTGGCCTGCTTTGGTTTCGGCGCATTTCATGTAACAGGATTATATGGTCCTGGAATATGGGTATCCGACCCTTACGGACTAACCGGAAAGGTCCAACCTGTAAATCCGGCATGGGGCGTAGAGGGGTTTGACCCTTTTGTTCCGGGAGGAATAGCTTCTCATCATATTGCAGCAGGGACGTTGGGTATATTAGCGGGCTTATTTCATCTTAGTGTTCGTCCGCCTCAACGTCTATACAAAGGATTACGTATGGGAAATATTGAAACCGTCCTTTCCAGTAGTATTGCTGCTGTCTTTTTTGCAGCTTTTGTTGTTGCTGGAACTATGTGGTATGGTTCTGCAACTACTCCCATCGAATTATTCGGTCCTACTCGTTATCAATGGGATCAGGGATACTTTCAACAAGAAATATATCGAAGAGTTAGTGCTGGACTAGCTGAAAATCAAAGTGTATCAGAAGCTTGGTCTAAAATTCCTGAAAAATTAGCTTTTTATGATTATATTGGTAATAATCCAGCAAAAGGGGGGTTATTCCGAGCGGGTTCAATATGACCATTTTTTCCTTAAACTTGTTAAATCCAAATTTATTTTAAAATATAATTTTTCAAATCAAAAATTAACAATACCCATAGAATAAAATCGGAACGAACCACCCCTGAAACAAACACAAGACTAAATGAAATAATAAGTTGGAAGAAAAACTATCATGTTGACTGGCCCAAATGACCTATTCGGATGCCGCCGCCGCCGCCGGAGGTATCGGTGGTAAAATGAAATAAGAAGTTTTGACGAGAAAAGTGCGAGAGAGTCTCTTGCATGTCACGCAAATCTGACACCTCAAATGGGGCAACACTGCCTCGGGAAGGTGAATCATTCGGTCGCAATCATCGCATAGAAGCTTATTGTGTTGGGGACAGTAAATGACAGCGTTTGAAGCTAGGCATGATTCACAGTCCATTGCAGACACCCCTACCTCGCAATTGTTTTTTCCCTTGCAGCTCTTCTCAAACACACCTTTTCTTCTCTCGTTGTCACCCACTTGATGCTGCTCATGATCATCATCATGATTATGCTGGTAGTTCTTGTTCTTGTTGTTATGGTCTTGTCGAGGAAAGCGATTGATGATTTGAGTGTGATGGCCATAGGCGACGCAATTGTAATCATGTGAATAGCAGGACTGGCAAAGAACCATCATGTGATCCGAGCAGAGGAGTAAAGCTGGATTGATCATGCATTCATCGCAAATTTGGTAACGAATGTGTCCTGCAGCATCACCTTCACGATGCCGCAGGTAGTCACAGGTAAGGCACAAGTTCTGAGTTTCGGTAACACAACGGATCACGGCTGTTGTACTTGTACATCTGTGACAGACTCGTGCCATATTTCCTGTTTAAAACGAAAGAAGTTACATAAAAAGATTGTATCAACATAGCAAAACGGGAGAGAACACAAAGAAACTTACACCCCAAGAAGGAGAAGAATGGAAGCAAGTGTTTTTCTTCGTGAAGCCTTCACGTAATTCTGTGCATATATATATACACATTGTACGGTTTTTTTTTTGCTCATTGTTGTTGAATAATACAAAAGGATAAGTCTTTTTTTTTTTTTCAGATCCGTTTTAGTATATTCATGTTTGAAATATTTTGTTAGAGATTCTCAACTTTAGCGGCAGAGATGTTGATTTGCAAAACCCAAAAATTTTAGTTTTACTCTGAGATTATTATCTTTGAATATTTCTTGATTGAATGAGTTTTACTCTGAGAAAAAAATGACTGGTTACTATTTATAGTTTAATATTTTGTTGTACAAGGAAGAACCTACAAAATAAGACATTTATTTATGTACAAGTGATTCTTAAAGTTATCTTTATTAGTATGCGCCAATGAGAAGTTACGCATCATCAGTGATCTGCAACTGACTCCGAAGGCTTCGACTACGTGCAACATCAGATTTATTTGAAAACTACCAACTCAGTCATGAAGAAAAAAACATTGATTCTACTAGTTGAATACTATTGTTAAAGTTTCGGAGGGTTTTCGTTTTGATTCTGACAAAGATTTCTTCTGATCTTGTCTTTTGTAAAGGGTTTCAGACCAAGATTGTTCATAGATATTTTTGCAGAGTAACACCAAATCTTATACTACGGCTTCTCAGTACAAGTTCGTCTTTATAACTTTACAAAACTTATGTCCTCAAATGGTTTTACGCCTCATAACTGAAAACAGAGGACTCTGTTTCTAATCTACATTTCAGTCTACATTTGCTTGCCTATGAATCCGTTCAAGTCGCTTTGCATCACCGTAAACGTAAAGCAAAACTTACGTCCTCAAATGGTTTTGGTAGATGCTTTACAAACAAAACTCAGTGACTACAAACTTGTTAGATGATACTTGTTCGGAGTCATCAAAAGACATGGGATTCCACCTACAAGAATAGTCAATGAAATCAGCAAACAACATCATTAAAAGAGAGAGGAGCTCTCGCGGCCAAAGCCTCCGCCTTTTCCTTCTGCAGCTGAGTTTCAAGATCCAAGAACATCAGCTTCAGCCTCTGCAACTGTTCCTCCATAGTCTGTATCCGGGCCACACTACCCTGTTCCGTCTTCTTCTTTTCAGAGACCTCATTCAACCTTGTCTTCAGCCAATCTAACTTAAACCCAACATCAACCAGATCAGCCAGCGTGTCATCAGCATTGCTCAGATCATCCTCAGAGACCTTGTCTGGTGACTGGCACAGCATCTCGATGAGGCTAAGGAGTTCATTCATGTAAGCTCTTCTGATCTCTTGGTTCTTTGGACGGAAGCTTAATGCTATGTCCGGATGTCGTTCGAAGATATGGCTCACCAACTCTACCTGCTAGCCAAAAACAACATAAGACCATATTGGAAACAGGATTGTGAGAGACTGAGAGTAAAACCTGAAAAGTGAAAAAAAAAAAAACAAAAAAAAGCAACCAGAACTATGCACAATCCTGGTTTGGTAATTGAGAATTGTTTTCTTAAGAAAGGTTAGAGCTTTCTCTCTTTAAAGACAAGAGAAGATGAATCCCGTTCGTACCTGAGAAGAAAAAACTTCAAACCCATTGACATCAATTGTTTCCTTTGCTGGTTGAATCTCCTTGTGCATATTATTAGAAGTCTCAGTAACGGATGCCACAGTGTTAAGCCCACTACCACCATTTTCGATTGTCTGAGAGCCATCATCCAAGTCCTTCACTTGGTTTAGTGAACTTCCGTTTCTAGCACTATCAATCGAAACAAGAGATGAAGCCTCATCTTCCTTAGGTACATCATCATTATCACCGTTGGAAACCTCAGTCTCAGCTGCCACTCTGTCTTGAACAAAGGCGTTCGATTGGTTCGAAAGACTAATGTCCCTACCTCCATCATCTGAATCAGGAGACGAAGCATCATCACTACACAAATCCCCTTCACTCCAACTATCATCATCTGTACCCTCGTCAGAAGTTTCATCGCCATGATCCGAACCGTCTTTAGGGTGTATCATCATCTTCATCTAAATTGTCTTTAGATGCATTCTCAGCTTGACAAGATTTGCTGAGAGGTGCACCATCCGGTTCAATCATCTTCACCGTTTCTGCTGGTACAAGTATAGCTGGAAGAACGTGTACTTGAGCGACGACAATGAATTTGTCGTTCACCAGATATTCTTCAACAGAGAAATGCTAAAACTGATCTAGTTCTGAGAAACCACAAGATAAAGAATCGAATCCATATGGAAACAGTTACCCAATGTTTTTGTTGGATTTGTCCCAAGCCTTAGGCACAAGAGTGAAGCTAAATTTCACGTCTATTTTCCAACCCTGTGGCAAAGATTCAGGATCCACAAGTTCCAGGTACAAGCCCAAGTGACCATCATTCTTCTCTCTCTCCCGACTAGCAAAAATGTGCCTGTATCCATCTAAAATCAATTCCCACACACAAACAAAAATTATACCAAAGTGTTAATAAATCGCTTCTCTCTTTTACCAGCTGCAGCCGGCGACGGCGAAGGTGTGAGAGTAGTATCTCTCATCTTGCCAAGATGAGTATTTTTTGAAAACCCAAATGAGTCTCTTCTCCATTTGCTCTTCCATTGATACCGATCAGAGCACGAGAAGAAAAACCCTATATACTGATTGAATCGCACTCTCCGGTAAGAGGCTTGCGGATAATGTGCGTTCTAGGGTTTAAGGAAAGGGAAATTTGAAATTTAAAAACCCTTGCGAGAGAGAAAATGGAAGATGTCGTGACTGATTTGTGTGACCATTGCCTAGTCGCTCGTTGGCTTTCATCAGCAAAACCGAGAAAACCAAACCATATTTTAATCTAACTAAACCAAATTAACCCAAATTGAAGCAACTGAGTCGGTTTAATTTTGATAAATCAGCTTAGCCGAACCACGCACCATCGATCCAATATAAAAAGTTTTTGAACCGAACCAAACCAAACATATTTAAGGATTTATATGATACATTGAATTTTCAAACGCGAACTTCCCTCCACAGTGAATTTACCACTTGTCTACGTTAGAAACGAAACACGTCACCATCACAAATGAGATGTGTCGATCCAAGAATCCATCTTATACATCTGTTAACACTCTCCAGCTTCCACCTACTCAAAAGCAATATATAAAGATAATGTATTCGGTACGGCTAAGGCCGAATAGGTAAATAAGACCGGAAATGGAGACTTATGTTGATGCGATTGATGTGGACACGGCAGCCACAACGACGGAGACGGTGACAAATAGGCACAATAAGAAGTTAAGGGTGATGGTGGCGATTGATGAAAGCAAGAACAGCTTATATGCGTTGGAGTGGGCAGTGAAGCATCTCAGAGATGTTCTTAGCTCCGAACCGGAAAACGATCAAGAAGGCGGTTTACTTACGTTAGTTCATGTTCATCCAACGTTCCTTCAATATATCTACCCTGCTGGTGGAACCGGTGAATCAAAATGCTTCTCTCTTTATTTATATAATTTGTAATTATCTATATGGGAATCGATTTACATGCATATTGAGGGGATTTGAAAATATTAGGTGCGGCAGTGTATGCGGAACCAATAAAGAAAGCACGAGAAGAGAGCACGACCAAATTGTTCACACGGGCATTGGAAATATGTCGTGGCAAAATGGTACGTCATGTGTATGTGTGTGTTGTGTGTGTGCGTATACGAAATACCCAAAATATCAAAGTAACATAATGCTAGAGTCTTAAGATGTTTAGGAATGGTTCCCATCCTAAACCTCAAATTTTGTATATCTTTCAAATTTCACGATTTGTGTTCTGTATCTTAAAAAAAATATATAAAACGTGACTTTTTATTTATAATATTATCCTTTATACATATCATGAGCTCACACTGGATGAATTGTGAAGTATATTTCGAGTTTTGGTTTTGTGTTTGTAGGTGAAGACGGAAACGATGATATTGGAAGGAGATCCTAAGGAGGTGATCTGCCAAGCGATCGAGGAAACTCACGTGGATCTTCTTGTTGTTGGTAGTCGTGGACTTGGCATGATCAAAAGGTTATACAACTTTGATCTTTGTAGTCTAACCAAATTAAAAAAAAAAAAAGGAGAATGTCTTTGGTCAACAACGGTTTTGAACATTTGTGTTAATTTGTGGTATTTGGGATTTATGCAGGGCCTTTCTAGGGA
Organism: Erythrophleum ivorense; assembly: GCA_026724425.1. Taxonomy (NCBI): domain Eukaryota; kingdom Viridiplantae; phylum Streptophyta; class Magnoliopsida; order Fabales; family Fabaceae; genus Erythrophleum; species Erythrophleum ivorense. The sequence goes on from JAIUCV010001161.1 coordinate 27,278, forward strand.
GCGTGAGTGATTACTGTGCCCAACATGCGAAATGCCCAATTCTCATTGTACGACCACTTAGAGAAGCTTCAACTAGTCAGTAGTAGTAACCGCTAAGAAACAAGATCAAGTGAGGAAATCATGTACTGACAACTTTTTGTTTGGAATGTGATGTGTACTTTTTTTGTATTTCATTCTGTTTGTATGAACAAAAATAAAAATGTGAATTTGTGTTCATTGTAATTGCAATCACATGACTCGAAACAAGTAGAACTAGTTTGGGGTTCCTTTGAAGTTTTCTGAAAATAAGTAACGAAACTCAACCCAACCTTTGGTTTGTATAGATTCTAAGCCGGAACCGGTTTGATTGTCTGGTTAAAGAACATCCTTGAAGAAACCAGACGCTATACAGTTTCTAAATGCAAGTCAAAGATGAAACGAGAGACGAACGTTACAATACAAGCCAACGTAGTACTTGTTGTGACAAGTTAATACCTACTGTTGGCTCATTAAGATCTCCACAGCTACGTTTAGATCGTCGTCGGCGGCAGCAAGCGCAACTTCCACTTGCGTCTGAAGCAAATCCAAGAGACGTTAACAACATATCTTTGACTACTTGTTACGGTTGGTATGAATTGAAACATGAAACTTACCCTTTCGAAGCCCATTGCAACGAGTTTCTGGATTTGTTCTTCGGATGCAGCAACACGACCCTGCAACTAACAGTTTAATGAGGAAAAACCCTTGAAAGGTCTAGGCTCTGAGGCGAATATCTAACCCAAATAACTAACCTGGGATTGAGGCAGGACTGCTGCATTTGCTACTGGCGCCTGTCTGCAAAAGATTGAAAAATAGCGGCTGAGGTTGAAGGAATGGTGCATAACAAGCTGATAAGTTATACATCGTAGAAAATCAAATACCTTGCGGCGGGGCTTGGCTCTGTCACGCTGATCACAGTGGCATCAGAAAGACGGTCTGGACTGCTTCTATCGTCAAGCAGTCTAGCGTGGAGGTTTGGATCTGTTTCTCCAGATGGAGCGGTTGGATCACGGGCAGTGGTAAGAGTTCTACCTCTTCCTGGAAATCTACTGTCCTCAGAAGACTGCATGTAAAAGTATTATGGTTAGATCATAGATGTCAATGCATCCACAAAGGCAAAGAAAAGTGATTGACGATATTTCGTATGATTGTACCTGAGTAGATGCTTCCCTCTGTGGCAACCATGAAGACAAGGATCTCCAAGCATTTCCTGTAGAGAAACCACTGTTCGAAGAAAAATGTCATTAGATGTTCTCTAGGCAAGCGGTTCAGTTTTTCCATGTAGTAAGGGATTCTCACTTGGATGTCGTGTTTTGTCCGGAATAAGTGGGCATGTAGCTGGAGGGATTCCCACCAGTGCACATAATGAATTTGGGTCTCCTTATGCAGCTAGACTGGAAAATGACATAGAATCTAGATGAGCGAGGATTAATTCAGAGAGAAATATGTCTACTTAACCACTAACAGTCTCATATCAAACTACAGAAAAACTAGAAAGTGATCAAGTCAGATCTTCTGAAGCACTTACCATCCAGGAGGCGGACTCAATGGAGGAGAAAAATGAAGAGCCGGGCATCAAGAAATTGAAAAGGCCATAAGAATCTGAAATCCAAAGCGACTAACAAGTTAGCGGCCATAGAAACAGCAGTTTAGACAGCAAAAGGCAATGAAACAGGTAAGGTAAAATAATCATACAGGAAAATCCAGACAGGATGCCACATAGGTGCCCCAGCAGTGAAACATTTGTCATGAGAAGCTGGAATGCTAGCAATAGGATCCATGGATATCTGCAAATGGATACATATTTCTCATTATATGAGCAACAAGAAATGCATGCAAGGGGACATTAAGATGCAACCGTCAAGCAAGACAATGAGCTTACAGTTTAGCTGGCACGTTGAAGAGACCAAACACACTGCACAGAGAAAGAAAGAAGCAAATCAAGATCTATGAGATGCCTCACGAATACAAAGGATTGTCATAATGCCACAACCCACACTCAGAAGCCACTAAACAGCATATCATAAAAATATATGCGCAGAAGGCGCTTTCACAGGCATGTGTAGCACTAACATCATAACATGTTTGGAGAGAATGTTTCTGAATTCTAACGACAAGCTCAAATTTTCTTGCACTTTAATCTTCAAGGGAATACTAAATTATTTGAATAGCCATAGAAAAGTGTCTAACCTCCTAGAGGTGACTCCACTGAGACTTGTCTCTATGACAATCATAGAAAACAAGATTCCTGAGAATCCAATCGCGCATTCATTCATGAGATGATCATATTGGTAGAAGGGATTATATCCCGCCAAGGCTGCTATGAAAAGATGCAATATTGCATTGGTTGTCGCCAGCAGAACTGTCAAGTAAAGCAAGCGCACAGACCCCATGATTCTCTCCAGCTCAGAGCCCATAGGAACCAATGCCATCATGTTGAACAGAACATGAAGCAACGATCCATGAAAAATAATGGCTGTATAAAACCTATAAACTGCACAGCAGATAACCCCAAAAAGAGTAAGTGATCAAGCATCTCAAAGAATCCCTTCTACATGAAATGCAAGACTCGATATTACGAGAACATACCTTGGAACCGCGATATGATTGCCGAAGGTAAGAAGCATACTTCATAGAAAGAGTCATATCCAAATAAGAGGCATATCAGGTAAATGAGCCCACAAACTACCACCACTGAAGACGTGAGGAACGGTATTGCGTTCCACCATTGTCCAACTCTAGTTTGAACACCAGCCTATAAGAAAGTAAAGAATCCACAGCAAATCACAAACGACTCTATATACAAGACTTTTCACCACTTCAAAACTAAAACTTGTGTCAATCTCTAATTGGAAACCTAATTCTCTAATTCCAGAACAGAAATCTATATACTTGACATTTTAATTAACTTCAGATATCTTAGAAGGAGCTGATAGTCATAGTTCTATAGTAGAATGGTGCTGCTTTCATACTCAAATCGGTCAAGTTCTATAACAATACCCATAAGTCGAAGAACTACTGAAACGATACAGCTTCACGGATCAAAACAGGAGGCTGATATAAACTATACTACTAAGAAAAGAATGTTTCTACAACAAACGATCGGCCACAAAACCGAAGCTATGCCGAATCCAACTACAAATTAGTTAATTCTACCGAACAAACAACGGCTCGTGTAGATTGTAGCTATCGGTTCATAGCTCGTTTCACTAGCGGTTTGTCGATAATCAACCAGGCGGAAACCTCAGCAATTTCTGATCAAGATCAAAGGAGATTAGTTGAGCAGAAGGGGAAACTGAACAGATCTCACCTCGGTAACAATGTTCGGCCTCATTCCCAAAGTTGCAAGAATTAGTTAGTCCTCTTCTCTCCTGATTGCTTGTATTTGAATTTCGATGACCATGGAAGAAGAACCTTTACTTCTCTCGTTTCTCTCCCACCGGAAGACTCTTCTCGAGATCTTAACTTATTCGCCCGGTTTCTAATTTTGGTCCAGGTAGAGAGAGGTTGCCGAACCGAACCGAACCGAACCGAACCGGTCCGGTTTTATTTATCTTTCTTTTTCATTTGAGTACGACTTTTTTTCTTTTTTTTTTTCTTTTTTGGACGAGCTTTGAGTCGAGAGAAAACTTAAATTTTACAGAATTTTGTGAATCACTTCATTTTGTTACAAACATCATAACTATCAACAACTTAAAACTTTGATATTTCAACAACAAAGCTGTCACCAAAACTATTCCACTGATATTAACCAGACTTAAGATTTGCGGTTGCAACAAGATACATAATAGAGAACAATCGAACAGTGAGGAAACGCAGTTGAGGAAATGAGAGATGAGTGTTAGTAAACATAGATGGTAGATGAAAAAGATGGACAAGTCAGAGACTTTAAGACTTGAGAAGCAACTTACAATCAATCGAATTTTGAAACGAGCTTGGAATTGGGTTTCAATCGTGATACTATCACCGACTATGAAACCCTTGGTAGAATTGTAGAGGTCCTCAAGAGACATAAATCGGTTGAATCCATGTGGTGGCCTATCTCGAGAGTTGACATCAAGATTCTTATTCTTAATGATAACAAGGAAGGAAGGAAAGAAAATGTGACTTAGTCTTTGTCTTACAATGCCTCTCGATGTTGTTGGATGCGTTTGTGCTGATGACCCGGATGCTCGCTTTGACATAAAGCTTCTCGTTCACTCGCAGTCTGTCACATAAAAGCAAGTGTATCGACAAGTAGTTGCCCTGTCCTTTTCCGTAGTATCCTCTCGGCGCCACTGCAATTCGCCTGCAAACATTCTTAGGCCCTGTTTGTTTGCTTAGTTGGCTGATTCATCAAGATGATCCAGTTGGATGGACCATTCAGATGAAGCAGCTAGATGATATTTGTTTTTTTTACTCTCATTCAGATGGTTCAGCCAAATGGTTCAGCGAGATGCAATGTTTTGTTCATTTGTTCGGTTAGATGGATCATTCAAATGCTTATAATATAAAAAGACAAAACTACCCTTGTTTTGATTTGAGAAGAAAATACTCCTTTTTTATCAAATCATTTTTTTTATCTAAACTATTTTTTTAACAATATAAATTTATGATATAAACTAATATCAAAGCAATAAAACGTGATTATTTGAGTTCTTAGTAAAAAACTTGCTCTCAAACCATTCATAAATTATTTGTTGCTCACCAAGTCCTTTCGGCGAAGGAGATGACATCGCAGTGGACAACATACTCCTGGCTAGAGAACTCAGATATCTTCCATGTAAAGGCATACTTTTCATCATTGTTGCAACAAAGTGACCTCAGCTCCAAAGTGACCTCATTTCCATAGGCATACCACTCGGGTACACTATGAGTGTCCTGTTCACCAGAGGCGACACCAATCCGTTAAAACATCAGATTGAAAACAAAAAAAAATATGTTGTAAGAGAGAAGAATACGTACCAGGAGTAACCACCGAACTTGAAAAGATCAGACTCGAAGGTCTCGGCGCACGTACTGACCAATTTTGAATAGGAGTCGATGTTTAGTGTGTAAGTGGAAGGAGGAGCATCCCTGAAACCCCTGGTGATGGAATTGCTAATGCCTCTAATGCCTTCGAGCAAGTGCATGAGGTGAACCAAGACAAGAGGCAGAGCAACACATCTATACTATTAATCTATACTATTAAAACTGAAGCACAACATTAAGCAAAACAAGAGATATTCCTGTGTCCAAACAGGTTTTAAGATCCAAGATCAAATCAGGATATTAAAAAATGAGCAACTAATTTCATAACTGACGGTGTAATCAAAAGCTGTTAATATGCTACATTATTTCACGTGTATTTCACCATAAAATCGGGTCCGTTTGTGGAAAGTTTTCAAGGGCGGATCTAATACAAAAATAGGAAACAATATTAATTTAAAAAGATTATAACAACTCATTAATCTGCAACTAATTGGAAATCAGATATATTCCGCTATTATGACTAAATTAAGCACAACATTAAGCAAAACAAGAGATATCCCTGTGTCCAAACAGGTTTTAAGATCCAAGATCAAATCAGGATATTAAAAAATGAGCAACTAATTCCATAACTGACGGTGTAATCAAAAGCTGTTAATATGCTACATTATTTCACGTGTATTTCACCATAAAATCGGGTCCGTTTGTGGAAAGCTTTCAAGGGCGGATCTAATACAAAAATAGGAAACAATATTAATTTAAAAAGATTATAACAACTCATTAATCTGCAACTAATTGGAAATCAGATATATTCCACTATTATGACTAAATTTCAAAACAAGGCAAAAATCTTTACGCTAAATCTCTAATAATTAGGGGAATATCCATCGTAATATATGCTAATTTCAAAAACTTGAATACAATAACAACTTTTTGGGAACTTGAATATTCAGTGAACAGAAATTTTTGAAGTGGAGAAAGAAACATCTCCATGAATCAGGAAAGAAAGAAAAACAAAATATTTTTGACAAATATAATTTTGTTTATTTTGACAAATATAAATGGACTTTTCAATGTGAATAGTTATCTTTGTCATTTAGTCCCTACACGCGACTTGACGTTGTTGACATTATTTAATCAATAACTTATTTTTTAATGAAATGATAACAAAGTTAACACAGTGAATTTTCATGATAATAAGGGTAACATGATAATAAGATGATATGATAACTTGGTTAACATGGCAATTTTATATTTTTGTTATACGGTAACTCAGTTATCGTTATGTTATCATCAATTTTATCGTCAATGTTAGCGTCAATGTTATTGTCAGTTGTGTTGTCATTTTATATTTTCGATTTTTATCTTAATTGATATTTTGATTGTTAACGAGTTTGTTAGCGTAATTGTTAACGTGATTGCAAACTCATACAAAATTCGTTTGTTATATGATAATTGAATTAACTTGATTATCATCATTGTTATCATCATTATTACCATGAGTTCGCTCAATGGCATTTTTAGTAATTATTTGAGATAGAAAGAATATATTTGGTTTAAAATTTGTTTATCTCTCTTAGCTCACCTAATTTTAAAACATTTACTCCTCTTTTCTAATTTTCATATTATCTAAAGATATATACCAAATTCACCCAAACCCTACAAAAAAAAACATAATGAAAATTAATAAAATGAAAATCACATACGGCCAGTAGGGTAAAGATCGGTCGTCTGAGCTAAAGGATCTGATGTAATCAAGAAAAACACAAATTCAACTTTAGATCAAGCGATTAAGCTAATAAGTCTGCACAATCTGTTTCCTTAAATTCAATACATAAAACCCCCTGTGTCAATCCAGGTGATGACACATCAGCTTTTTCAAGAAGGGAGGAGCTGACACCTCAGCAAAAACGTCTGGCCAATAGGAACATTTCAAATAATACAAGTCAGCATTTCATTAATACACCTCAGCTTCATTGGTTTAATTTTTTTCTTCTTCTTCTACCGAACCGGTAAAATTGATTTTATCCGCAAAAATGATTTCCACGCGAATTCAGAGGCCAGTCTCTTCTTCTTCTCTGTGTCGAGTTTCAGCGAGAATTAGTTGCGGGAGAAGATGGATTTGATTTATTGTTTCCGACCCATTCAGTCTTTTCGCAGAATCTCAGTTGTGCCTGATTTTAGCATAAGCAGTATTCCCGTTCGACGACGAGTCTTCGTTTTTGATTTTCGGCGCCGCCATTTAACCAGTCTCCGAAAGTTTACATCAAGACTTATGCGAAAGAGAGTAAGAAACAAACGATTATCGTTGAACCAAAGAAACAGAATAAAGTCGAAAAATCACTCAAAAAACTAAGAAACAAAAAAGATGATGAAGAAGAAGAAGAAGAGGTGGAGGAGGAGCAAGTTCTTCTCGAAGATGTTCTAGACGGTACGTCGTCCCTAAAAAGAAGATTCACACAGTCAATAGGCAGCTCACACAGAGATAATTAAAACAGGCTACATACTCAAACTATTTTATTTCACATATATTTAATAATAAAATGATGACCAAGATTAAATAAAAATATAACAAATTGAAAGAAAAAAATACAGCAGCGTAGCGCGGGTCTAAATCTAGTTATATATTAAATCACTAAATTAAAGTATTTATAATAATTTGAAATCACATAATAATAAAAAAAAATTTTACTAGCATGTTGTAGCAGAATATTCTCGTTTTGCAGCCTCCACATATTGCTTCTGAGCAGTCTTATTACTAGCAGCACTCTCAATCTTTTGCATGATTTTTCTAGCCTGCCCTTCTCGCACATTGCCTATGTGGCAGTGCATCAGCGCAGTCGTATTAAGATCGCCACTTTCCTTGAATGCCAAACAAGCTTTATCAAAGGCCAATTCAGCTTCCTCGACCCCTGTGTTCGTGTCAGGAATATTACCAATTAACGATGCATGAACTTCAACGGACATTGTGTACACGACACGGATACAACCAATTATATACCATGCATAAGCTTTCCTTGTAGTAACATTATTAATCCCCACACAGCCGCTTGGAAGAAGATCCTGTAATAGTCTTTGAGTTTCCTCAAAACAATCAATGGCAGCCAACAGGTTGCTATCTGCACCATCCTTCATAGCAAGATTGAGGTATTTGAATATTCCGCCAACTTTATCTTTTCCGGGCCGTGATTTTTTATTACCCCTCCTATCCTTAGCCGCACAGCTGCAACTTACTAACGAACATGAGGCACATTTTTCACCGAGTGCAGTGAACTTCTCTACTGCCTCTGATACTTCAGACGGAGCCAGCTCTTTTCCTTTTACTACTTCATAATCCTTTCTTAGCTTATCGGTAGATGTCCCGGGATAAAGAACATGTATGTTCAAATAGATATCGCCAACCATCAGCCATGATGTAGCCCAGAAAAGGTATCTTGATGGAAGTTTGGTCAAACTGATCTGGCCTGGATTTTCTTCATAGTATACACTGACTCCTACCAGTTTACTCAATAACTTCCCAAGCGTATTGGTCTCTAATTGCTGTGCAAAAGTCTTGTGCAAACCAGATTCAAACCATGTCTCCCAAAGATTGCGTGGAATCGATCCATAAATGGAGCAAGCCACTCTCTCTCTCTCTCTCTCTCTCTCTCAACACGAACTGAGAAAACACGACCATTTACGCAAAAGATTTAAAATTTATAGAATACAACAGTGGATGTTTGTTTTTGGTAAATCAATAAATATTATCAATAACTTGAAACTTTGATATTCGACTGAAGGATATAAGAATCTCAGTGGTTTACTAGCTGTCTTCTTCCAAGCCCCCTAATCTGGTGCCTGGATCATAACTTATAAACAATCGAAACTCGTTCCCGAGTTTGCTAGAGTGATGAGGCTTAAACACACAAGGACGAACACCCAATAGCTCAGCCGCCCGATCTCTCTGCACATCTCCTGCAAGTGTTGTTATTTCTCTCAGTTAATAAAACATTAAAGCGTACGAAATGGACTTGAGAAAAGAAAAGTCATTGATGTACCTGTGAGAAGAAGCAACAAAGAATCTACTGGACTTGCGAGGAACGAAATTGTTTGACTAACTCTTTCCAGGCATTCCTTGCTCTGCCAAGCATAAACAAATCAACATCACTAATCTGTTTGAATAGAAGTTACTCAAAGACATTTATGTTCCGAAGAGTAGCAAACAATACAAACACAAAACCATCATAGAAATGATGTCCGGGAAATGTGTTGGACAGAGAGCCACAAAGTATCCATCCTTAAGCAATGTCCATCGAACATAAGCCTCTTAAAAGTCACAAATTAACAACTTTGAAAAGTGAAACAGAATAGTTATCAAGTTCAAGAAATTTTACCAAATACGGAGGATCTGCGACGATTATATGAAAGCAATGTTTGAGCTGCAATGGCAGATCTTCAGGTTCGTTGTAATCATAAAACGTAAATTCATTTCCATATCTCTCAAACCTCATATCGTACTCCAGCAATTGCACCTGGAGACTCGGATCCCTTTTCTGACTCATCATCATCACAAATCAAAACCCGGAACACAGAAATTTAGCAGCATCAACGACAAAAGTATCGACATTTAGCAAAACGGATTCGATACTTGTTTAAAAACTGATCAATTGTTACCTTGAGATAAACGTAGAGAGTAGGGCAAGCGATGCAGGCGATTCGACATCCTGAGAATCTACTCGAGAGAGTGACCACTTCCTCAGCTACAGTCTCTGCGGTTTCAGGTTCGTACCAGAACTGGCTGAGTCTCCAATCCTCCGTAACCAGCTCCACTTTATCTGAATCCTCTCCTCCGTCGACGGATGACGCCGGCGGCGTGCTCGCGACAGTCTTGTTCTGGTCAACTAGAAATTCCTGGAGCGCTGCCAAAGCTTGAGAGCTCAACACTAGCGGATCGTCATCCTCTACATCTCCGTTTAGTTTCCGGAGCTCATCTTCGCCTTCCATTGATTTCGGCGTCGGAGTTCCGGGATAGAGTCAGATTCCTCGGAAAAAGGAGAGGACTTAAACGGACACGGCCTATGCTGGTTTAGGATTAGGGTTTTTGGTTAACGCCGTCAAATGGAACTGACGACGACTAAAACTGCGTCGTCTTGTAGTTGCTTCTCATGCTGTATTTTTTACTTATCCCAAAAAAAATTTGGTCGAAACAGCCGAATATAGGAAAAAAAACAGAGGAGCCAATGAAAGCTCCAAAGGGAAAAAACAGAGGATTCTATTTTCTCCCCGCCAATGGAACACATTCGGATTGATAGATTGAGATTTCATGAGAATCTCTTGATCAGAAATGGCCGCCATTATCGTTCTCTCTCACGTTTCCATCTAATCCTAGACACCAACCCCATTCAAGAGTTTTCGTTACGCTTTCTCTTCATTTTCGCTTTTGCTGATTCCTTTCTTCCATTAAAGTATCTCTGCTTTCTCATTTCGTCCCATGGGTTCGGTTTGACTCGCATTAATTCGAGGTCTGCTTCTTCTTGACCCTTTCTCCTGAAATGCGAACAGAATCTCGTACTTTTGGGTCAATGTTTAAACGATTAGTGCATGAATTTCTTGTATGTGGTGATTAAAAAAAGTGAATCATAAAATTTAGAAACAGGATGGTGAATAGTTTGGAAAATATGAGTGCTTTATGTGTGCTTGATTGGTGATCGTACTGTGTTCGATGTAATGTCTCAATGGTGGTTATTTAAATATCTGACATTTTCAGGGACGTAGCAAGGAAATGCTTGAATCTGGCTTCGAGTGAAAATGGGTTTGTATTCGTGACAACTTCGATTTGGCTTCCTTTTCTGGTAAATTTGAAGTCATTTGCTCTGAGATGCATTTGTCTTGGATGTGCAGAAATGAAGACCCTTCTTCGATCAATCAGCTTTAATGACAATGACTCGGATTCAACCATCACTGAATCACCTGAAACTAGAAATACGTACCGATCCCTTAGCTTCAAAGAGACACAGCAATCTAGAGCTTCTCTAGGAGATGTGGAGAACAAGTTTTCTGTAAAACCTATAACTTTTATGAAAGAAAGTGACAGATATAAAATGCAAAGATTGAAACCTTCTACTGAACAACCTTTTACTGAAAACGATCATGTAAAAGATTTTTTAGCGTTATTAGGTGACGGAAGATACCAAGCTGCGTTAAAGTTGCAGAAGGTTTATAGAAGCTTTCGAACCAGAAGAAGGCTAGCTGATTGTGCTGTAGTCGTTGAGCAAAGATGGTTCGTAGTTGGCATTGTGTAAAATAGAGAGAATAAAATTGTCTGTTTAGTAACTAACTGGAGTTTTCAGGTGGAAGGTACTTGACTTTGCTGAACTTAAAAGAAGTTCGATATCGTTTTTTGAAATTGAGAAGCAAGAGACTGCAGTTTCACGCTGGTCTAGAGCAAGAACAAGAGCTGCTAAGGTAACAACAATAAGCCCATTTTAACATGTTGGTTTGATACACCCATTGTTTTTCCTTGCTCCAGTCTTTCATTGACGATTTGACAAATGTGTATCCCTTAGGTGGGTAAAGGCTTGTCGAAAGACGAGAAAGCTCGGAAGTTGGCTTTGCAGCATTGGCTTGAGGCAGTAAGAATATTCTTGTACAATTTTTCCTTTTTCTGTGGTTGTAAGTTATCTGTAAAGCCATGTGATCTTAATTTTCTAGCTTAACAGATTGATCCTCGACATCGCTATGGCCACAACCTGCAATTCTATTATCATGCTTGGCTCCACTGTGACAGTAAACAACCTTTTTTTTATTGGTAAGTTTGCTATTGCACAGTCAAACTTTGGACATACGGTTTATGAGCTAACATCCAACTTTGGACATGTAGGCTTGACATAGGACAAGGAAAAGAATTGAACCACGAAAGATGTCCAAGATCAAAACTTTACCAACAAAGCATCAAGTATCTTGGTCCGGTGAGTTTTACCCTCTTATATTACTGTGCTTGGTAGACCAATTCTGATGAACTTCAGATATTCTCCTCAGCAAAACTTGGTAGACAAACAAATAATTTTTTGATGTTGTTGACATGCTTGTTAGATATATTTTGGTAATAATTTATTCCTTCCTACGAACAGACGGAAAGGGAGGCATATGAAGTGATAATTGAGGATGGGAAACTAAAGTATAAGCATAGTGGGATACTTTTTGACACAAAAGAAGGGCCTCCAGATGCAAAGTGGATATTTGTCCTAAGTGTTTCTAAGATATTGTATGCTGGAATGAAGAAAAAGGGGAACTTTCAACACTCGAGTTTCCTGGCGGGAGGAGCTACATTATCTGCTGGAAGGATTGTGGTCGACGATGGTGTTCTTAAGGTGAAACATAAAAGAATATTCCTTGTGCTGTTCCTCAGTTTATTCATATGCAAAAGAAGAGAAGTTATATATTGCTAAAACTCTGTGTATTAAGTTTGAGTTATTTGGATGATCTTTTCAGGCAGTTTGGCCTCACAGTGGACATTATCTTCCAACAGAAGAGAATTTTCTGGCATTCATGTCATTTCTTAGGGAGAACCATGTAGACCTCACAGATGTAAAGGTAAATCACTAAATCCTTTCCTGTCTGAGATTTAATTTTCATTGACATTCAGTAGTGGTTTGTGTTTACTTTGCGTTATATGATTCACGCAATAACAGAGGTTTCTTTTTTCATGATATGCAGAAGAGTCCAGATGAAGAAGATGGAGAAGCTCATCATCATCATAAAGTCAAGAGAATGCCTTCAAGAATCAAAGAGATCGAAGAAGAACATTGTGACTTTGTGGACGCTAAGACCGGTCTAAGCCCACACGCTAAACCAAACAATCATCCAGAGCTACAAACATTATCAAGTTTCCATTCAACCCTTGCAAGAACGAAGATTCCCAACAACGACATTGACACGATTGAGGAATATGATCAGGATGATGAAGAAGAGCCTGAAACCCCATCAGAAGAAGGGTACGAGACAGCAGAAGAGACATTCATAGCTGAGGAAGAGTTCACATACCCAAAATCGAATCTATTCGATGAAGACATTGAAGAATACGAGAAGCCTGTCCCCAAGGAGAAGATTATGAAACGGATAGACTCACACAAAGGAATCAAATCATACCAGTTAGCTGAGCGGCTACATTCGAGATGGAGTACAGGTGCAGGGCCTAGAATCAGTTGCATGAGAGATTACCCATCAGAGCTTCAATTTAGGGTTCTTGAACAAGCTCAGCTATCTCCAAGAGCTTCAAGCGCTTTTAACCCATCTCCTTTTGCACCGGTTAGAACACGAGGATCAAGTCTTGGGAGAAGTCCTTTGGCTCAAGAACTTGAGAAGCTTTAGGACTCTGTATATATCTGAAGCAAATGCTCATGTGATGATGATGCCTGATGAAGTGATCGACTTGAATATTTTTTAATTTTTTTTTTGGTACGCAATGTGAAGAACAACTAAGGGTTTAAATGAAGAATGGTCAAGGTTTTATGTGTGCTCCTTGTTCTTCTAGTCACATTTCCATTATTGTAAATTTTGTTGATGTAGTCTGCACAATTGGAAAAGCAGAAAATCAATTGTTGTGTGTTTTCATATTTTTGTGCGTGTGATCATTTTGTAATGCATACATAGAAAGTCGATGTCCCATTAATAATTATAATTAAATTTGTGATCTTTATTAAAAAAGATTAAAATGTTGACCCAAAAACAATAAAAACAATAAAAGTTAAAATTAAAACATATTTTTTTAGATCTCGCGTGTAGTGTCCGATCCAAAAGCAAAAAAAAAGGAATTTAGGGTTTTTCTCTTCCTTGAGCTTTTACGTTGGGTGAACGGCGCCGTTTACTTGTTCGATTGTCTCTACCGATTTACATACCCATCTTCATCTTCATCTTCATTTTCATTTCACCCTTCTTCTTTCTCTTCGCTTCTCCAAAGTTTAGCGTTATTCAGGTACTCTCTCTCTCGGTTTTGCCTGTTCTGTGTTATTGTCTTCTACTCTTCTTTATCAAGCAATATCATAATTTCAGCTGAAACATACGAGATTTCATCGAAATCATCTGTGAATGAAATTTTGATTTTCGGACTTTGGTTTTTTAGAGATCTATCGGATTCAATTGTTGTTGATGAACAACATTGAAAATCCATATATATGTTTCAGTCGCACACTATCTTCCTAAATTCGAATGTTCATCGCTTTAATTTCATTGTTCTCTTTGCGTGATTCGATTGTAATTTGCTCATATGTTCTTATCAAATGGCCGGATTTGTTTCTCTTCTGAATTCGTATTGAGTTGCTTGATATATAGATTTGATTTGAGAATTTGGGATCTGATTGATTTCTTTGGTTGCGTTTCTCTGCTAACTTAGATCCCTTTGGAAATTTTTCAGGTCTCTTACTCTCTCGGATAAGAAAGATACAAGTAAGCGGAGCAGCTACAAGCGTTTGATTATTGATAAGTTTTCTGCTGGGAAACATGTCTAAGTTTTTTGCTCAGGTTTCCCTCGAACCTTGTATACTTTTCGATTACTTCTTTATTACGGATTTGCTTGCTCCATTTTTGTATACTTACTTTGCTTTCTCATTGTTCCTTGTTCACCAGACCGGAAGTGACAGTGAATATGAGACTGACATCGAGGAAGAGTTGGATGATGTTCAAGATGCCAATGCTGGTGGTGCCTCACGTTACCTTCCTGGTGCCAGTGATAGTGATGACGAGGATCTCCGCAAACGTGTTGTTCAGCCTGCCAAAGACAAGCGTTTTGAAGAGATGGTGAATACCGCGGAGCAGATGAAGAATGCCATGAAGATCAATGATTGGGTTAGTCTACAAGAGAACTTTGATAAGATTAACAAGCAGCTGGAAAAAGTTATGAGGATTACAGAGGCTGTGAAGGCTCCAATCTTGTACATCAAAACACTTGTGATGCTGGAGGATTTCCTCAATGAAACTATGGCCAACAAGGAAGCAAGGAAAAAGATGAGCACCAGTAACTCCAAGGCCTTGAATTCAATGAGACAGAGATTGAAGAAGAACAATAAGCTGTATGAAGAAGAGATTACTAAATACAGGGAGAATCCAGAAACCGAGGAAGTGAAGGAATCAGAGGATGAAGATGTGGAAGATGAAGAAGAGGAGGATGAGTCTGAGGGAGATGTTAATGTGGAGGCTGAGTCTGAAGACTCGGAAGATGACACTAAAGGTGATACCTCTTGGGAGAGGATGCTAAGCAAGAAAGATAAGCTTATGGAGAAGTTGTATAATAAAGATCCTAAAGAGATCACATGGGAGTGGGTCAATCAGAAATTCAAAGAAGTTGTGGCTGCCCGTGGCAGGAAGGGAACTGCACGGTTTGAACTGGTTGATCAGCTTACACACCTGACAAGGATTGCCAAAACTCCAGCACAGAAACTTCAGATCTTGTTCAGTGTTATTTCTTCACAGTTTGATGTGAATCCTGGTCTCAGCGGACACATGCCTATCAATGTCTGGAAGAAGTGTGTGAGTAACATGCTTACGATACTGGACATTCTTGTCAAGTATGATAACATCGTTGTTGACGACACGGTTGAGCCTGATGAGAATGAAACTTCAAAACCAGAAGATTATGATGGAAAAATTCGGGTCTGGGGAAACCTTGTTGCATTTGTGGAGAGGATAGACACTGAATTTTTCAAGAGTTTGCAGAGCATAGATCCTCATACACGTGAGTATGTGGAGAGACTGAGAGATGAGCCGATGTTCTTAGCTCTTGCTCAAAACATCCAGGACTACTTTGAGCGATCTGGTGACTTCAAAGCTGCTGCAAGGGTGGGCTTAAGACGAGTTGAGTTAGTTTACTACAAGCCTCAGGAGGTTTACGATGCCATGAGAAAACTGGCTGAGCTGGTGGTAGAAGAAGAAGAAGATAGTGAGGAGCCCAAACAGGAAAATGTTCCTCCTCCGTCGTTCATTGTTGTTCCAGAGGTTGTTCCTCGTAAGCCTACCTTCCCAGAGAGTAGTCGAGCTATGATGGATGTTCTGGTCTCCCTTATTTACAAATATGGAGATGAGCGGACTAAAGCCCGTGCGATGTTATGTGATATCTACCATCATGCATTAGTGGACCAGTTTGTGACCGCTAGGGATTTGTTGCTGATGAGTCATCTGCAGGACAATATTCAGCACATGGACATCTCAACCCAGATCCTATTTAACAGATCCATGGCACAGCTTGGTCTCTGCGCGTTCCGGGTTGGAATGATTACCGAAGCTCACAGCTGCCTCTCTGAGCTGTATTCTGGTCAAAGGGTGCGTGAGTTGCTTGCTCAAGGTGTCTCGCAAAGTCGATATCACGAGAAAACTCCCGAGCAGGTACATATTTTTGTTGATATTACATAGTATTTTCTGCTGCATCTCAGGTTCATAGTATTTGTTTCCATCTTGGGACCTTGGATGTAGCCTAAGGCTCTTCTTTGTTTACATCTTTTTGGTCCTACCAGGAAAGATTGGAGAGGAGACGACAGATGCCATATCACATGCACATAAACCTTGAGCTTCTCGAGGCTGTCCATCTCATATGTGCCATGCTCCTAGAGGTTCCCAACATGGCAGCTAATTCTCATGATACCCGTCGCAAGGTGATTAGCAAGAATTTCCGTCGCCTGCTCGAAGTCAGCGAGAGGCAAGCATTCACTGCTCCGCCTGAGAACGTCCGTGACCATGTCATGGCAGCAACCCGAGCTCTCACCAAAGGAGACTTCCAAAAGGCTTTTGAAGTCTTGAACTCTCTTGATGTCTGGAAACTGCTCAAGAAACGGGAAACCATCCTTGACATGGTGAAGGCTAGGATCAAAGAAGAGGCTTTGAGGACTTACCTCTTCACATACTCGGCCTCTTACGAGTCCCTAAGTCTAGTTGAGCTTGCCAAGATGTTTGATATCTCTGAGAACCAAGTCCACAGCATCGTGAGCAAGATGATGATCAGTGAAGAACTCCATGCAAACTGGGACCAGCCTACACGTTGCATCGTCTTCCACGATGTCCAGCATAACAGGTTGCAGACCTTAGCTTTCCAGTTAACAGAGAAACTTGCTGTTCTTGCAGAGAGCAACGAAAGAGCAATGGAGGCCAGGACTGGCGGTGGCGGTCTGGATCTGAGCTCGAGAAGAAGAGACAACAATCAGGAGTATGCAGGAGGAGCTGGTGGTGGGAAATGGCAAGACAACATGTCCTACAACCAAGGAAGACAAGGTTACAATGGCGGTGGAAGATCTGGTTACGGTGGTAACAGGTCATCTGGGTATGGTGGTCAGACAAGAGAGTGGCCTGGTCAGAACCGAGGGGCAGGTGGATATGGAGGAAGAGGTGGAACAGGGAACAGAGGAATGCAAATGGATGGCACGACCCGAATGGTAAGTCTTAACCGAGGTGTTCGTACTTAAAACTTACTTTGATCAGTTAGGTAAAAGCCAGAGGAAGAGAGAAATCATAAGACTTTGTTGTCACAAATCACAATCTGTTTCTTCAAGACCGTGAAACCGTTTGGTTCTACATTTTTGCTCTGTTTTGGTTTTTTCTGTTTGTCGTAAGAGATTTTTGGTTTCATTGAAGGAAACCAATAATGCTGTCCCCTTTATTCGACATATTTGGTATTTTTGCCTTGTGCAATGGTTTGCTCTTTTTATGCTATGAATTTTGTTGAGAAGAGAAATGGCATTAGCGTAGATCTGTTTATTATTATGGAGGCGACGATTTATTCTTCAGAAAATCTGAACTAGTCAAATCCAAAATGTTAAATGTGATATGGGAACGTGAGAAGGGAGATCACATGAGAGAGAGAGAGAGAGAGCTTATGAAACAAGTTAGAAACTTAAGCACTCATGTCGTTGCTTTAGAAAAAGTGAGAAGGCTCAATAACCTTTGTTGTTCTTACATGTAGTGCACACTACTTCATATTTACAATTCCCCGTTTCATTTTTTTCTTTTCTAATTATTTCTCCATTTCGATATTTTATGATCGATGAAAACAAAAAAGGGAATTAAGAATTAACGCTGGCAATCACTCTCACTAAGAAAGTAAAACAATTCAAGGAATTTGACTAAATCTGCGTTGACTCAACCCACACTTTGAGAAAGTGGTGGTTGGCTCAAAACTGGTGGCTGTGAAAATTTCCTATTAACTCTTAATCTTTCTTCAGCAGAAACATAATCAAATTCTCTTACTATATTTGATTTTTTCTGCTCTCTCCTCTCTTCTCTCTTCTCTCTTCTCTCTCTCTCTCTGCCAGCGAACACCCATTGGAGCTCCTCATTGTACGGCCCCGAGAGACATCCCACGAGCATAAATTGGATAATTGTCGTCTAATTCTGTTTCTTAGGTTTTTGACTTTGAAACCCAGAAATTCAAATCCCTTTCAAATAATCAAACTCCATTTTTCTCGACTCTCTCTCTCTCTCTCTCTCTCTCTCTCTCTCTCTCTCTCTCTCTCTCTCTCTCTCCTCTTTCTTTGAAACCGGAAAGAGGAAGAGAAAAACAAAAGGTGGAGGAAGAAGAAGAAGATTCTAGAAAGATCAATGGAAGGCTCAGGGACATGGCAAGGATTGGTCCTCGTGAGTATTGTGACATGGATCTGCCTTTCTTCATATCTGAAACTGACCCATAAATTTAGATCTCTTCTACAACCATGGGTCGCTCGTCAAGTCGTCGGTGGTGTTCCTCTCATTCTCAATATCCAGGTGCCTAATTACCTCCAAAATCAAACAGCTTTTCAAACAAAACTGAAATGAATCTTTCATTTGACTTTGATTTGGAGATGAATAAAAGTTCTCTTGCGGAAATTGTTATTTGCAGAAACATCAGAATGGAGTGTTGGATGCTTTCTTCTCAGGGCTATCATGTGTTGTCTCAGTGCCCTTTTACACTGCTTTCTTGCCTTTGCTCTTCTGGGTAACAACAACATTCCAAACTTCTTCTTCGCCATTTAACTTGGAAACTTCTTACATGTTTACTAATCCATGAGTGTAATCTGCAGAGTGGACATGGTAGATTGGCTAGGCAGATGACTCTATTGATAGCATTCTGTGATTACTTGGGGAACTGCATCAAGGTATAACAACACATTCTCTTACTTTACAAGTTTTAGAAACAAGCAACTTCTTGGTTTTAAACCGTCTTCTGTATCTAGGATGTGGTATCAGCTCCTCGTCCTAGCTGCCCACCGGTTAGAAGGATTACTGCAACAAAAGATGAGGAAGACAATGCAATGGAATATGGCTTGCCTTCTTCACATACTTTAAACACTGTTTGCTTATCTGGGTATGTTATCTGTAACTGGAATGTTATAGAATCCCATTGTTGAAGATGGAACAACTGATGCTTACTGATACTTGTTTACTCGGATAAATATGAAGCATTTAGTGTATAATCTGTTTCCCTTGTTGTGAACAATACGCTGCTCTTTGGTAATGCAAATGTTGTTGTGGGTTTATATAGAGGTTTTAACACCTGTTTCTGTAATGGTTGATGTTTCAGATATCTATTACACTATGTGTTATCCTCTTT
Organism: Erythrophleum ivorense; assembly: GCA_026724425.1. Lineage (NCBI taxonomy): Eukaryota > Viridiplantae > Streptophyta > Magnoliopsida > Fabales > Fabaceae > Erythrophleum > Erythrophleum ivorense. Next base: position 46,788 of record JAIUCV010001161.1, read on the forward strand.
TGAACATGAAAATGCTTCTATCCAATACTATGGATTTGCCTTTGCTTGTCTGTTGGTAGCTCTAATTGCCTTTGGTAAGATCAAACTCATACCATAGAAATGCACATTCCTTATATGTATTTTGATTCTGTAATTGACATTTTCGTTGTTCTTCCTAGGAAGGATTTACTTGGGTATGCACAGTGTGGTCGATATCATCGCTGGTCTTGCCATAGGAGTCTTGATTCTAGGTCTTTGGCTTACAGTCAACGAAAAAATCGATGATTTCATTACCTCAAAACAGAACGGTGAGCATCGTTGCTCAGTGTGTCACAAATGCTTCTACTTTGCAAACACCGAATAAACAGATAAGCCATGACTCTGCTGATTGTGCAGTTAGCTCCTTCTGGACTGCTCTGAGTTTCTTATTACTCTTTGCTTATCCGACACCCGAGCACCCAACTCCAAGCTACGAGTATCACACCGCCTTCAATGGTGTTGCGCTAGGAATTGTAAGCCATCAAGAAATGTTACATGGTTTGTGCAGACAATGACCTTAATCGATGATCTTTACTTGTCTTAGGTAACTGGAGTTCAGCAAACGTACAGCCAATTCCACCACGAAGCAGCTCCAAGAATCTTCTCACCGGAGCTTCCAGTTTCAGCGTACCTTGGGAGAGTCATGGTGGGGATACCAACGATACTCTTGGTGAAATTCTGCAGCAAATCCCTTGCAAAATGGATCTTACCAACAGTATCTAACGCACTTGGGATTCCAATACGATCCAGCACGTACATTCCCAAGCTCAAGCTCGACAACGGATATGCAAATGGGAAGAAGACAGACGAAATTAAGAACTCGGTTGGGTATTTACAGAAACTGTGCGAGTTCTTGAAACAGGAGTCATTTGATGTTGACACCGGTATAAGGTTCTTGCAATATGCAGGCCTTGCCTGGTCTGTTGTTGATCTTGTTCCTTCGCTATTCTCTTACATTAACTTGTAGTTACAAATTCATTGTCTATCTGGTATATATAATCTTTCATGCCACTGTTTGTCACTTTGTCACTTGACCATAAATGTTAGAAACTGAAGGGAAGAATTACGTGAAATTGAATCAAAATAATATCATATCCCACAAGAAACAGATTCTGATGCAAAAGGAGCTAAATAAGTTCAACCAAACACAAATATTCATGGGGCTTTTAACATTCGTTGACCTCAGTTGCCTATATTACACACTATTCCAAGGGAAAGGGCTAAATTGATTGATCTTATAGAGAAGCAGACTGGAACACAATGCGTTGAACCAAAAGGAATAAGCAGAGATCTCTCCAAAAACCAACAAACAGACTTTGCAGCTGGGAGGAGGTGACTTGTGTTTAAAGGAAGTAGTCGGGTGTCCTTCGGGTCACATCTGGTTCTCCCCTCCTCGGGGCTGGCTCAAACTGTTTCACAATTAGGACCTTGTTAGTTTTGCATTTTTCTTTACTAATTAAAGATTTCTGGACATAGTTTGCGAAAGACCTGAATGAAGTTGTGGTTCCTGCAGTCATCGACCTCAAGAATGGAGGCCATGTTTCCACAGCGATAGCAATAGTTTGGTGCACTGAAAATAGTAACCACCTTTTGCTCCTGTTAATGGGAATGTGATTAAACATAGTTAGCAAAGATTCTCAGGTTTGGGCAATCTATGAAAGGAAGATGAGTTTGATTGTGTTACGTGTGCCCAGTTGAATCCATCCATAACCAGCTGATGCGCTCGGGCGATCAGTTTTAAGTTGTTAGTGTGGTTGAATTGTTCAGAAATGTCCTATGGAAACAAACACGAAAAAGAGAGAGTCAATTATACACTCATTTAGAACAGAGAAAAAGGAGATTCAGGACAGGTTTTGATACTGAGGCTTCAATAAATCAATACCTGACCAAATGTATATCCAGCACCACGAGGAGAGATTCCCCAGCCGCATCTGTCATCAGGATCAGACCATAATAAGTCACACATAGGCCCTTCATGTGGAACTTCTTGAACACGGTCAAAGTTCCTAATGTTGTCAAGGGTCTCAATAGACGGTGACAATCCACCGTGAAGGCAGAATATCTCGGACTCCACCTGCAAACAGGACATATGACATGAGATTTGTTACCCTCGTAGTTGTTGGAACTAAACTCTTAGAAAACACCCTCAGTTCAATGACAATTAAACTTCTGTGAGTCCCAACTTCATAAAACTGGAGAGAAAGGTACTAACCAAGGCTGTCAGTGGGAAGTAGTCAAAGAGGTCAGTAAATATCTTCCACACATTCGCATTGCCATACCTGCAAGTACAAGGAAGCTTTGTTGAGAAAATTGGAAATAAAATAGCGACGGATTTTCCTACAGGTGTAGAAGGAAAAATAGATGTCTTATCAAATTCAATGTGATTAGCACTAATAAACAACAGCTAAGGTTTGAAGAAACATAAGGATTTTGGAGACTCACTTTCGCAAGCATTCATCATAAAATCCATAAACTTGAGTAATCTGCCAGAGAGAAAGTGTATTAAACCAACCATGAGTCAAGTAAGAAGTTGGAGGACAGGAAAATACAGCAAACAAAATTTCGGAAACCTTAACTGACTTGTAAATGTATAAATGAGTAAAAAGGTTAATTTACCTGACGACTTTCATGGTTTCCTCTAAGAATAGTGATTCGCTGAGGATACCGTACTTTCAAGCCAACTAACAGCTAGAAATGGCATTAAAAGAAAGAAAGAGTATCAGCATTGCAAATCTAACAAACATACATAAACTTTTCGAAGAGAACTATCCTCAACTATAGACATATGATTTAACAATATAACAAGACAAAGATGTCTTTCTACTTGGAATCCAGAAAATTATTATTGAGCAAAAAAAGAAGTCTGCAGATGGTATAAGCTTGGTACCGTAACAGTTTCGACAGAATAATATCCACGGTCGACATAGTCTCCCATAAATAGATAGTTGGTATCAGGGCACTGCAAAAAGCGTAAGATGAACATTCATCAGACAACTAAAGTTAGAACCAGAAACGAAACTTAAGCACTACTTTCAAGTAAAACCCCTGTAAAGAGGAACTAAATAATTCTGCTTCTTCAGTGAAAACCCCCTAGACTTTCTTTTATATAATTATACTAGAAAAGATGGAACTGAATAAAACACAAAACGTGCATCTTTATGTCCATTGTGCATCTCAGTAAGTGTTATAGATGTTACCTTCCCTCCTATACGGAAAAGCTCTGCAAGATCATGGAATTGTCCATGAATATCACCACAGATTGTAACTGGGCTTTTGACCGGCTGCAGGCAGGAAAAATCAAAAATTCAACTCCATTTAAACCAAACAACAGGAATTCAGGCTGGTTACACATCTAGTACATGGGAATTATGATCACCAAGAGATGCAAGATCAAGAACTAACCTGGACGTTGCTTTCATCCATCAAGATCTCCTTAGCTTTCTCGCATAATGCTCTAACCTAAAGATAGTAAAACAACACTGCACATGATAAGTTCATCTTTCACCTCCTTCACTTTCTATAAAGATACAGGACTAACAGTTATATCCAGTATCAAAAACATAACATAAAAATGCCAAACTAGAGACACCAATTTGACACAAGCAACAAACAGAAAGATCATTTCGAGTCAAAATGACCAATTTTAACGCCAAGTGTTTATATTTCTGAGTCACAAGATCAATTTCAACTTTTTATCTTTTCTACCCAATTGAAAATCCAGTAATGCATCTAACTGATGATATTCGATTTTGTTAATCACCTTTTCAAAATGATATTTTTGCTGTGGGTCAGGCAAACCCACACTAGAAGGGATATCAAAACGCAGACCTATTCAGAAACCAATGCAGGCATAATTTTCATGAAATGATAGAATAAAATCCAATTTTTTCAACCCATAAAACTGACGTGAAAATGAAACACCCGTGAGAATATACATATACATCGACCTCTGCCAATTTCAGAATAACTTTTCGACAAATCAAATCGGAAAATCGCCTACTCACAGGAAAAAAAAAACACTTTTTCATTTGAAACAAAATCTGAGAACAAATCATCGATAGTGTCCAAGTTCACCTCAAAAAACTAAAATACGGATCTAATTTAAACGATGAAAAAGGGTAAGGAAAGCTGTAATCTAACACAATCGCAGGTACCTGTTGCTCAGAGAGGGGCTTGCACTGCATGAGCTGAGAGATCTGCTCATCGAGATCGAGGGTTGCATCCGTCGGAAGCGAATTCGCGCCCATCTTTTTGATACTGGGTCTTCGTCCTCTTTGCTCTAGTCGGATCCGGAAAACAGATCAGAAAGCAGGGCAAGGTTTCCAGATTAGGGGCAGCCCTAACCCTAAATTGGATGGATTCTGCGTATTCTTCGCTTTTTTCTCTCTCTCTCTCTCTCTGGCTTCGTGTGCAGAGTGAGAGGAAATCGAAATGAGAGGGCGCGTGAGGTAAGTGGCGAGTGGGTTTGTAGCTTTCGAGCCGTATACTGATTTTACTTTAATACCCTCCCGCCTTTGAGATCTAAATTTGAAACTTAAGTTAGGATAATCAAGGTTCTAATTTTGCAAGAAACTTATTAAATGTTCAAATAAGGGTGAATTGAGGCAATATCCATAGAAAATCTGACAATTAAAAATTTGGAAAGAAAATTTGATAATTAGTTTTTGAAGAGAGAGGTTTTAACTTATTTACATAAAATGCCACTGACCCAAAAACAGTTTCTGATGCTATTTGTCGGAGATACTGTTGATCAACTGCACTATAATACTGTTTATCAATAACCGATTACACTATTCATCATCTGAAAACTAAAAACAATATATAATTATAATTATGTTATTATCATGCAAACTAGTATGATATCGAGATAACTATTCAATTACCATGATAACAATATTATTATCATGATAATGTTAACACACTAACATTATTAACAATAATATTAATGATAACATTGTGATAATCATGATAACACTGTGAATCTGTGATTACCATGCTAACTATTATCCACTTAGTTATCATATGTAAATTTATAGTGTTAACTGTGTTATTGTGATAATAGTCGTGCTAACTTGTTAACATTTCATTTAAAATATGAGTAATTCATTAATAAATTTTGTTAATTTTGTTAACATACAATAATATTAACGATAACATTGTGATTATCATGATAACACTATGATTACCATGCTAACTAATATCCAGTTAGTTATCATATTGTAAACTTATAGTGTTAACTGTGTTATTGTGATAACAATATCATTTAAAATATGAATTATTCATTAGTAAATTTTGTTAACTTTGTTAAAATACAAGTTACCCTATAATATATCACCAAAATTATCGCTAACATCATGATTACCTATTTACTGGTGTTACCGTCATTATCTTCACCATCATCACCTTCACCTTCGTGAAGAAAAGAGGTAAAGTCCAAATCTGGAAAGAGAAGTGCTGTCTTATCGCCACCATCACCGCTACCGCCGCTGTCGTTACCTATTTACCAGTAACACCATTATCATTATCACTATCATCTTCCATTGATGATGAAGGTGGAGGAGAAGAGGTATATGCCAAATCTGCAGGAGGAAGGAGATGTGCCGCCGGAAAAAAACACGTTCATCCCACCATGTCGTCACCACCGCCACGGTCACCACCACGGTCACCACCACGGTCACCACCACGGTCATCCCACGGTCAGGAAAGAGAAAGATAAATGAGGGATTAAATTGACATTACATTTTGAACAGTATGTGTCAGAAAATACACTTTACTGTCATTTAATTTAACTATTATCCAAGGCTATCTATTGCAATTACTCTTCAAATAATGACTAATTACTAGATGTAGTTATTGGAAAGCTACACAAATATTTTTTAAACTGTTAACATTAAAAGTGTTTAGAAACATGTTTTATGATCAATCACATTCGTAGTTTCAACTTTTCGAGAAGAAAAGAAAGAAAACTGGTTGAGATGAAATTGGTTTATACTTAAGTTTAGGTAATTGATTAAAGAAAGCAATGGAAACTGATTTTAGTAACCATTTAAAAACATTTTCAACACCCTATACAGTCGAGAACATAGCGTCAATAGGGGAGATAGAGATTGACCTTGTAGTCTTCTTATATACAAGTTTTCTACAATGTGACCTGTTTGTTAAGAGTAATAGTATATGCATGTTCGTCCAATTTCTAGAGTTACGATCGTTGGCCCAACACCAAATGGGCTATAACTTGTAGATGTTTGGCCAACACGACCACTGTTTATGTTCCATAATACAGATAGTCTCTATTGTGATCGCGACACCACATCCATCATGGTTATCATGGTCACTCATTTTCAGGCTGCATAAATTTGAATGAGAAACTCTAGGGGGTCTAACTCAAATTACTAGTTTCCATCTCATAACTCGCTGCATAAACAAATTCTAGAAATCGGAAGAAAATTGGAGGTCACAAATCTGTCTTCTTTTCTTCTAAAATCCATTTTTAAAATAGAAAATAAGATGGAAACAACAAGAAAAAGAAAATTAGCAAATATATGGGCAAAGACTAACACATAAAAATGGAAAATGATTCAAATTACATTCTTTAAATAAATAAAAATTTACTAAAAGCATTTTTGCCAACAATTATATTTGCTTACAATTCAAAATTTAGATATTGATTTTTTTAAAAAATTAAGCTCATCTCATATTTGGTTAGGCCAGCTGAAGATTAGTAAAAAAAATAAAAAAGTAAACATCTCTATTTCCTCGCGTTGTGTCCCGATCCAAAAGCAAACAAAGAAATTTAGGGTTTTTCTCTCCCCGAGCTTTTACGTTGGGTGAACGACTACCGTTGAATTCATTACTTCGATTCGATTCGATTCAATTCTCTCTCTACCGATTTTTGAGGTTCCATCACTATATCCTCTCCTTTGTGTTTTCAGCGAATGTATCTCTCGATTTCGAGCTTGAGCTAGGGTTGGATGCTCCATGCTTTTGGTTTCTATCGTTTGAGGTCAAAAACCTTGCTTCTATTTGCGTTTTCGGATTGTAATTTGCTTGCTACACATTCTATTCCTATCAGAAGGCCAGATTTGTTTCTCTTCTGAATTCGTCTTAAGCTCTTTGATATAGATTTTGGGGTTCCCAGCTGATGGAGTTCGAATAAAGCCTCGTTGCTATTTGATTTCTAGGATTGCGTTTCTCTGCTAACTAGACCTGTTTGGAATTTACCAGGTTCCTTATCTTCGCCGATAACAAGTAATTTGAAGCAGCTGCGATCGTTTCGATTATTCTTTCGTTCGTTGATAAGTTTTCTGCTGGGAAGTTGCAAGTTTTTCTAGATTTAGGACGTCACGAATTTCAATTATGAGTTCATCATGGGCAGATGCGGCTGATTCAGAGAAAGTCGGTTCCAGGTCAAAACCTGCTTATGTTCCACCACATCTACGGAACAGGCAATCAGAACCTGTCGCTCCTCTGCCAGAAAATAATCGTCCAGGGTATGGTGCTCAACCAGCTGGGTCTCGATGGGCTCCTGGCGGTGGTGCTGGTGGTGGTGGCGGCGGAGGTGGCTACAGGACTGATGTTGGGCGTCCCGGATATGGTTATAGTGGAGGAGGTGGTGGTGGCTGGAACAACAGAAGTGGAGGGTGGGACCGTAAGGAACGTGAAGTAAATCCATTTGGAGATGACGTTGATCTAGAGCCCGTCTTTACTGAGCAGGAGAATACAGGCATTAATTTTGATGCCTATGAAGACATTCCAATTGAGACCAGTGGGGGAGACGTGCCTCCTCCTGTTAACACATTTGCAGACATAGATCTTGGGGAGGCATTAAATCTGAACATCCGGAGGTGCAAATACGTGAAGCCAACACCAGTTCAGCGTCATGCGATTCCAATACTGCTTGGACAGAGGGATTTGATGGCCTGTGCTCAGACAGGGTCTGGGAAGACGGCTGCTTTTTGCTTTCCAATAATTAGTGGAATCATGAGAGATCAGCGTTTAAATGAGAGACCCCGTGGTTCACGGACGGTGTACCCTCTTGCTGTCATCCTCTCACCAACAAGGGAGTTGGCATGTCAGGTAACATTTAGAATCTTCTGATTCTTCCGAAAAAAAAAAAATTATTTGTATTTAATATACACATTTCCCATTCTGTGGTTTCTTGGCAGATACATGATGAAGCCAAAAAGTTCTCGTACCAAACTGGTGTGAAAGTGGTTGTTGCTTATGGAGGAACACCTATTAACCTGCAGGTAATTTCGTACACAAATAAGTTTCTCTTGGTTTTCAGATTTTTTCTTTGTTGTTGCTACATGCTTATATCACTGTTGCCTGCTTCATGTGAGTAGTAGCTTACACGTACTGATCTTTCCTTCCTAATGCCAGTCTCTTGTGTTGAAAATTGTTTTGATTTTGAGGTCATCTTTTATTGTTTGTACAGCTCAAGGAACTCGAGAGGGGAGTTGATATCCTTGTGGCAACTCCTGGCCGGTTAAATGATTTGCTAGAAAGAGCTAGAGTCTCAATGCAGATGATTAAATTTTTAGCTCTTGATGAGGCGGACAGGATGCTGGACATGGGTTTTGAACCACAAATTAGAAAGATTGTTGAACAGATGGACATGCCTCCTCGTGGGGTGAGACAGACAATGTTGTTTAGTGCTACATTTCCAAGGGAGATCCAGGTTGGCTCTAATTTCCACTGTTTCCTGTTCTTGCTCTTAGATTATAATCTAGTGTAGTAGCATGGTATGGAGAGCTATATATGTAAATCATGTTGGTGAACTTTGATGGTCTAGTTTTAGACAGGCAAAGAGGTCAAATGACTTATTAGTGTTAGATTGAGAATAGCTGCGTAATATTTAGTACACGACTTTTTTTTTGGTTTTTAGCGTTTCTAATTTCTATTAATACCTGCATACTTGTTTCTTGTACAGAGACTCGCAGCTGATTTCCTGTCAAACTATATATTTTTGGCTGTGGGAAGGGTGGGTTCAAGCACTGATTTAATTACCCAAAGGATTGAGTATGTCCATGACACTGACAAGCGAAGCCATCTCATGGACCTGCTTCATGCACAGAGAGACACCCAAGACAAGGTAATGCAGTAGTTACCGTCTGTTGTTTACTTATCCAAGATTTATTATCCTGTCACATTTGATCATAGTTTATCACTCTCTGACTAACGCTGGCTTTTCTTCTCTTTTCATAAACAGCAATCATTGACATTGGTTTTTGTGGAGACGAAGAGGGGAGCTGACTCTTTGGAGAATTGGTTGTGCATGAATGAATTTCCAGCAACCTCCATTCACGGCGATAGAACACAACAGGTTCGTTGATCAAACAATCAACCTGGATGGTATCACTGAAAATTTACTCTTTCAAGTTCATCATCAAGAATTGTGTTCTCTGTTGACTAAGTCTGATTAACTTCTTTGTGTTGTTATGCATTTTTATAGGAACGAGAAGTGGCACTGAGGTCCTTCAAAAGTGGGAGGACACCCATATTGGTTGCAACAGACGTGGCAGCACGTGGTCTTGACATTCCACACGTGGCTCATGTCGTCAACTTTGATCTACCAAACGACATCGACGATTATGTTCACAGAATTGGACGAACAGGCCGTGCAGGCAAATCTGGAGTAGCAACTGCCTTCTTCAATGATAACAATGCATCACTTGCTAGGCCGCTCGCTGAGCTAATGCAAGAAGCCAACCAAGAGGTGCCTGAGTGGCTCACACGATACGCTTCACGTGCTTCATTTGGTGGTGGTAAAAAACGGTCTGGTGGTCGGTTTGGTGGCCGTGACTTCAGAAGGGAAGGAGGCTATGGCGGTGGTGGCGGAGGAGGCTATGGAGGTGGTGGCGGAGGAGGTTATGGCGGAGGAGGCTATGGCGGTGGTGGCGGAGGAGGAGGAGGCTATGGTGGTGCTCCAAGTGGTGGGTATGGTGCAGGAGTGACCAGTGCTTGGGATTAGCCAATTAGGCTCCGAAATCTTTTTGTCCTTTTAACCTGACTGTTTATTTCTTCCCAAGAGAGCACATGTATTTGCCCCCACTTTTGAGATCTCTCATTCAAGAGATGGATATAACTAATCTTGCTATTAGGTGAGTCTCTGTTCTTGTTCTCAGGCTATTTTTAGGATTTGTCCTAAAAGATAGACAGTAGTGTTTTGTTTTTCTTCCGATTTTGATCTTGTTCTTGGTTTCTCTTCTAACAAATTCATTTGTTAGTTTGGAATCCAATTTGTTTTACTTTCATTTTCTGTTGACAATCTTTCTTGGTGAAATACAATGTCTCATTATTATATACCCTTTGAGAACTTGATGCTTACAGAGATTAAACTCGACTCCATTACTGAAATTAAAATGCAGTAAAATTGTAGCTATGTGTGTATTAAGTGACTAACGGACAAGTTAACGGACACTACACTCATGCTTGATTGTACTGGATCTATATTTCTTTTTGGTGAGTGTTGGGAAGGTCTGAGCCGAAGTGACTCACTGTGCTTTGAATTTTGCAGCCAAGATATCGTCAAGTGAAGCATATCAATCTTGAATTTGCCCAGGGTATTGAGGACAGTCATCTTAAACTTGTGAAACGCCAGGTTTACATTTGACTTATCTTTACTGGATATTCATTTCCAGCCGTTTGGATATCTATCTCATAATATTTTTTTGGGTGCTGTTTCAGTGTCACGATGCTCTTTTAAGCTTAGAATGCTTGAATCTGAATGAGTGCCAAAAGATATCGGACAGCGAAGCTATAACTAGCATATGTCCCAAGTTAAAGATTATCTCTATATACTGGAACGTGAGGTAATATTATGTCTGACTCGATTTTGTCACTTTTCTTGATTTGACCTCATCAGACGAGCCTAATTATAGGGTTGTTTCACAGGGTAACTGATGATTGCATTAGACATCTAGTGAAGAATTGCAGAAATATCATTGACTTGAACCTAAGTGGCTGCAAGGTATCTTAATCTATATACTTGGGAGTATTATTTCTGATGAGAAGCTGTAATTACGGCAATGTTTTACACGCATAGATATCTCTCTCGCTTCTATGTTCATTGTATTGGATGAAGGATTTGAATTGGATGTGCATTAATTGCTGCAGAGCATAACCGACAAAGGTATGCAGCTAGTAGCTGAAAGTTATCAAGACTTAGAGTCACTGAATATCACTAGGTAAGTAAAATGTTGCTTAACCCTGTGGTTATGTAGTGGTGATGGATAATCCATAATATTGTTGGATAATGTCATTTTTCATTACTCGATTTGTTTATAAAGATGGAAGTGTGATTTGTAAGGCAACGTTGTTATCTGAATACTTCTGGTGTTTGGTCTTGTTGTTTATGATGTCGCCAGGTGTGAAACCGCCAAAGTGAAATCGTACTTGAGCAGGTTGAAGTTTACGACTGAAGTTTATTCCAAGTGATGTACGATGCTCTGGTTACGTCCATGGGAGCGATGGGACACGGGACTCTTCCCGTCATTGTTTCAGAAACGGGCTGGCCTAGCTCCGGTGAAGTAGACGCGACGTTTCTTTACAGCCGAATGTTCCTGACCTCACTCAATGACCACTTGAACAACCGATCGCCATCGTTAAGGAAAGAAGGTCCTTCCGAGGTTTACATCTTTGATTACAGGCATGGGGTCAGAAGATGGGGTCTCTTGCATCAAAACATGACCGCCAAATATAGCTATCAGATCATAAGTAACATTGCTCATGAATCCGATCATATTTCTACCCTTGCTAAAGCCATCCACATGATTGGATACATTCTATATCTCTTAAGAACTATCCTACTCGTGTTCGGCGTTAAAATGTGAGTTCTCCAGTGACCTTTGTTTGTAGAGAAACAATGGACTATGATTTGTTGTTGATTAGACTAATCTTTGCTCAAATGCATGTAGGGGATGGACGAGTGTACAGGTGGAGGCAGCGGTTGACTTTTTGTTGAAATTTGAAGAATATTGTTTGGTAATTTCTTTCCTCTACTCTCAGTTTCTGAAACTATTGAAATGTTTTTTGATTCAAAAAGTGTGTAAATGTTCTGCAGGATTTGACGATGACCAATCAACGTTTCTGGTGTTTTCTATTGGTTTAGATCTTAATAGTTTGGGTTAATGTGAGACTGAATTGTGGTGAAGCTTGATTTGTAAGGAAATGCAATGTTATTTCACTCTTGTAATGGCTCATCCCCTTTCAGGTTGTTTCCAATACTCATAAGAAATACAATCTCTCAATTAGAATATATCCTTGGAGAACTTTATGCTTACAGAGATCAAACTCAAAGTAAAATTGTTGCTGTGTGTGAATTATAACTAAGAGGCAGCAACAGCAGATGAAGATAATGATAAATCTGACATTTGTATTGAACAAGTATTGCTATTCATCATCTGAATCTTCTTCAACTTCACTTGTTTCCACAATCTCTTCTCCTTCAGAGCCTTCTTCCTCAGGGCCATCATCGTCGGGCTTATCAAGCAAAAGCTCCTCTTTCGAGACCATGCCTAACCCTCTACCCCTGTAAAGAAACCCTGTTCTCATCACATGATACAACTTATCTCTAAGACGAGTCAGAGGATGCGGATCCACTAGCTTTCCTCGACGATACCCTTCTTTGAGGATCACAGTCGTTGTCTTACACTTCAACGAGAGGTAGAAGATCCCAGGGTACCTCGTGAAGAGACGAGTGAACTTATGAGGAATGTTGAGCTCAGCTCTCATGCTTCTCAAATAGTTCCTCTTGGTTTTCTTGTGGATCGTCAAGCTCAAGAGCTCGTGCAAAACTCCCACAGCTCGTTTCTCCATGAGGTCGCTTTCAGGGTCAATGTTACTCGAGTCATCGTATGGAGATATGTAAGGAAGGTTTTGAAACTCATCCATCCATGCCTTGACCTTCTTCTGTGCTCCGTATCCTCTAGGGAAGCTCATAGGGTATGTCAATGCCGATTGGCCTCTTTTGAACTCGCGGTAACGAGAATCCTCCTCCCCGGTGACGACAACATTGTTCTCTCTCTCGTTTCGCTTCTGCAGCGCCGAGAATGCGAATTCGTCACGCCAATTCACAAGCTTTAGGCAAGGGTCTCCATTAGAGGCCTTGACGAAGCAGAAATGATCAGGGTACTTCGTCACCAGTGTTCTTTCGTAGTTGTCTGGTAAACCGAGATCGAATTTCAGAGAATGGAGTGATCTGAGAGAGATTGTTCTTGTTCTCATCATCATCAGGACTCTACAGAGTCTCTCCACTGTATCAGCCTCGTGACTTTGATGAATGATCTCTTCCTGCGAGTCGAGCATAAGTGCAGTGTCCGTTAGCTTGAAACAGGGCAAGCTTGCGTAACGAGCGTGCGGAAACTCGTGAAACAGAGTCGGATACCTTGCAAAATTGGGTTGGTTTTCTTAGCATTCTCAATGAGTTTCTCTATCAATCCAATTCTTAAAGGGAAAAAAGCTGATTTGATTGATACCTGCGCAAGAAGCGGAGAACAGGGACGGTGAGTCCGAGGAGTTTTTGCCAATCGGCGACGGATTTTGCGGTGAGGAAACCGGTGGGAGATCGTTTAATGGCGTCCTTGAGAATGCAAGCTGCTTTGAGATCAGTCTCGGTGTCAATGATGTGATCCAGGTTCTTGTTCTTCACCCATTTTAATCTCACCTTTGCCATCCCACCCATTCCTCGCCATTGTTGATGATGCTGATGAAACAGCTTGCTCACTGAAAAGAGAAAGCTTTGGGACTTTACGAACATCTTTATAGAACGTTTCAACTATCAAGTAATTAACAATCTGAAAGTGGATGATCCGCAACTGAAAGAGCAAAATGGGTTTAGGGTTTAGTGTTCTCTCACTGGGAAGATAGTGAAATGCGAGTAGAAGAAGAGTTTATCAGAGACAAGGTGCTCGACGAAATTCCTGAATGAATCTAAAAGCCAGATTTTTCGACTTCTAACACTTAATAGGCCCACAGGCTACAGTAAAGGTAAGCCTTTTAACTGGCTCTGGCTTCGCGATATGTTTTTTACAGACACAACCGGTAAAACCAAATTTGCAGAAACAAACAAGCTACGACTCGTCGAGACTCGACTCGCGACTCGGGAAGATTTGGCTCGTTTAAAGGTGCAAGCTTAGCTATTTCGTGCTCCTAGAGTCTAGTCCTGAGGCTGATTGGTAGAAAAACTTGAAAAGCTTTGATTGAATCATGGAAGCGAAGAAAGTGACAGAGGAGGAAGAAGAGACATGGAGAAGAGGGATAGTAGCAAGTGTGATGAGGATAGTGAGCACGAGATTGCCTCAGAGAGATCTAATTTCTCTCCTTCTCGTTAGCCCTTGGCTCTATCGCACCCTCGTTGCTTACCCTTCCATCTGGCTGGTAAACAAAGTTTGACTACTTCTCAGGTCTTTCCATGTTTTCAATTTTTCAACAGGAATCTGATACAACTGTTGATTGCTCTCTTTCAGAACATTGATTTGCGAGAGATGACCAATGCAGGGGATAGGCTCTTATCTGCTCTGTCCTTGGTTAGTTAAAACTAAAAAAGTTTGATCCTCTGATACTTGATTGTACTTATATTTTATTGTGAGTGTTGGGAATGTTTGAGCCCAAGTGACTCAATGTTCTTTGAATTTTGCAGCCAAGATATCGTCAAGTGAAGCATATCAATCTTGAATTTTCCCAGGGTATTGAGGACAGTCATCTGAAACTTGTGAATCGCCAGGTTATTACATTTGACTTGATCTTTTCTGGATATTCTTTTCCAGCCGTTTGAATTTCTCACAGTATTGTTTTGGGTGCTGTGTAACATTTCAGTGTCACGATGCTCTTTTAAGCTTAGAATGCTTGAATCTGAATGGGTGCCAAAAGATATCGGACAGCGGAATCGAAGCTATAACTAGCATATGTCCCAAGTTGAAAATTATCTCTATCTACTGGAACGTGAGGTAATATTATGTCCGACTCGATTATATCACACTTCTTGATTTTACCTCATCAGACGAGCCTAATTCTAGGGTTATTTCACAGGGTAACTGATGATTGCATTAGACATCTAGTGAAGAATTGCAGAAATATCATTGATTTGAACCTAAGTGGCTGCAAGGTATCTTAATCTATATTCTTGGGAGTATTATTTCTGATGAGTAGCTGTAGTTACGGCAATGTTTTACACACATCACACATGGATACCTCTCTCGCTTCTATGTTCTTTGTATTGGATTAAGGATTTGAACTGGATGTGCACTAATTGCTGCAGGGCCTAACTGACAAAGGTATGCAGCTAGTAGCTGAAACTTATCAAGACTTAGAGTCACTGAATATCACTAGGTATGTAAAATGTTGCTTAACCTTGTGGTTATTTAATGGTGATGGATAATCCATGACATTGTTGGATAATGTCATTTTTCAGTACTCGATTGTTTATAAAGATGGACGTGTGATTTGTAAGGTTACAATCTTATTTAAATACTTCTGGTGGTTGGTCTTGTTGTTTATGATGTCGCCAGGTGTGTTAAGGTCACAGATGATGGATTACTTCAAGTGCTACAGAAGTGTTCTGCTCTCCAGACCTTAAACCTCTATGCTCTTTCAGGGTATGTAAGAAGCATATTCCATTTTTCTCTGGCTATATTGAAAATCTAGCTGTTCTAAGTTATGGAACTGATCTTGCAATTTTTGCAGATTCACAGACAAAGCCTACAAGAAGATATCACTTTTGGCTGATCTAAGGTTCTTAGATCTCTGTGGAGCTCAGGTATTAGTTGGACTAAGAATTCGACTTCTATCACTTCCATACCACAGAGTATATACATTAGTTATGATTTTCTTACCTTCGATATAATCTGTAACTAAGAGTGTAACTTTGATTTTCAGAATTTATCTGATGAGGGGCTTGCTCATATAGCTAAGTGCAACAAGCTAGAGTCTCTCAACTTGACATGGTAAGCTAAGTCTCCACTTACAAGAAAGAAAATGAGCATAAATCTGCGTCTTCATTCCAAAAGCTCTAATGCAAATGCTTCTTAAACATGGCAGGTGTGTGCGTATCACAGATGCAGGTGTGATTACCGTTGCTAATAGTTGTACATCCCTCGAATTTCTCAGGTACTAAATCCAATTCTAGATCTTTTTGCTTCATTTTCTTTATGGTTCTTTTTTCTGACACCATTCAATGAAAACAAAAACAAATTGCAGCTTATTTGGAATAGTTGGGGTGACTGATAGATGTCTGGAGGCTCTCTCGCAGACCTGCTCTGCTACACTCACCACCCTTGATGTCAATGGCTGCATCGGTATTAAGGTGTGTAATATGCAGAATTTCAATTTTCTTTTTTTCTTCCATTTTCTCCAATATCCAGTTTCTACTTTGTGGAGATGCTCGAGACTTACTATATTTTCTGTACCTAATGCGAATGGCATGATTAATTATGCAGAGACGAAGCCGTGAAGATTTGCTTCAGATGTTCCCTCGTCTGACATGCTTCAAAGTACACAGCTAATTTGCTCATAACTCCAGGACTCTCGACAGAGGTTTAGCCCTTTACTTAAGGCAAGTGGCTTCATATGAGCTTTCTCCTCAGTATATAAGCAATATAACTTACAATCACATAATATCTTAATCAGATACTAAGAGTAATCAATATGTTTTTATTAACAAGCCTTGGTACATCCACTTATTATGCTAGATATGACTCGTATAGCTGTTTTGGTTGTATTTATTAACTTACATAACAAAGGATGACACTAAGTACCACACTGACAGAGCTCCAGCCATGACTAAACCGAATTGTCCCTTTTCTCTTCCTTTGACGCTTGAACTTTTGGAGACTGCTGCAATATATTGTTCGTTAGTTATTTTTCCTTTTCTTTTAGTTCCAAGGAAGGGGATGATTAATGTTCGCACGAGTAGATTATAAGGATTAAAGAGAGTAATATTACCATTCTGAGAGGATTCAGTGAATTGCTTAAAAATCTGAGCGTCTGCTGAATCTGGTGGCAGATGTAGAAGTTCTTGCAAACAGAATGAAATAATGAGAAAGATCTAAGTTAGTGACCATGCAACAATGTTAAATCATCCTTTTCTACTTTTTTCCAGAATATATTGCAGAAGATAATTTGCTATGAAGTCTCTCACCTGGGCACTGTGAGATATTGGCAGGTACATGACAAGTGGAAGGGAGGCTCATTGCACGATTGGCATCAACTTTGTACCCTAGACCAGGATCATCCCTGTCTTTGACAAGTATACAGAGACATCTCTTGGTCTGCCCTTTGTCTAATTTTTCCTTGAGTGTGCTGCAACATGTTGAGTCTGGAGCTTTAGCTTTATTAGTGACGAAAGCAAGACAAGAATAGAGATCAGACATGGATTCCTGGCATCCTTTTATGTCCTGA
The DNA here is from genome assembly GCA_026724425.1 of Erythrophleum ivorense. Lineage (NCBI taxonomy): Eukaryota > Viridiplantae > Streptophyta > Magnoliopsida > Fabales > Fabaceae > Erythrophleum > Erythrophleum ivorense. The sequence goes on from JAIUCV010001161.1 coordinate 64,203, forward strand.
TTCAGTTCTGATCTCACACCAAAAAACATTATAGCTATTGTTAGGCATAAAGCCAACATTTTTCGATTTTGATTGTAACCCATGAATCTAGCCATCGGTTTATGCAACAGAGTAAGAGCTCAATATGGCATTTTATATACAGACTTGCTTCTTGTACACAGCATATGTTTCCCTCATAAGTTGGATAATCAAAGTTCTAATCCTGCAAGAAACTTGATTAAAATGTTTAAATAGTGACTACTAGTTGACATGTCTCATTTCTCAAATGAAATTTGAGTATTGGTTTTGGATTTTCTGCAGTTATTGTAGGGCTACATAAATAAATCAAAGCTGTTCACCTTTCATTTTCACAATCTCTGGAGGATTTCCACAGGGAAAGAGTGTTAACCATTGATAGATATACATGATTTGTGTCTCTAGAGGCTTAGAGCCATTTAAGAATGAGCTAACGACAGAGATTTTATTCTCAAGTAAAGTGACTATAAACTCAAGCCACTATTTTCTTGAAGAATATAAAGTTTACATTGTTACAGTGACTACTCAGGAAAGAAAAAAATCTACCGGCGAAGAAGAACTAACTATAAAAAGAAAGAAAAACATCAAACCATAAAGTGATCATACTTCTTACAGTGAGGTGAAACGTAAATAAAACTTTGATAACGTAAATAAAACTTTGATATAAAGTAGATCGCAAGCTAAAAAACCCTGGAAGGACATTGCCGCGCGATCCACCACATGTAGCTTAACAATCTCCATTGGGACCAGTCTTCAAGAATCGATTACAGCTGTTGTATCTCCATATAATATATGTTTCATCTGTGAGTTTGCAGCATCAGCGTCTGGTCTTGGGCACGCAGCGGAATTCAGCCATAAGTGCAATGTGATCAGAAGACCACTCTGGAGATGGAAGAGCAGTGTCCTTCCTCAAGCTTTCTTCATCCAGCAATTCCAATAACGATTCCACTGTTAGCGTATCCGCTGAAACCAGAAAAGCAAAATGTTTACAAGATGAAAAACAAAAGAAATATGAGTTGCAAAGTTGCAGGCATTGGGTGCCTAAGCAAACCTGTGTAAAATATGTAATCAAGTGTGCCTATAAAGTCCCTGGTACAGTTGGTAAACAACGGTTCATTAGATGCAGGATCCAATTTTCTCCTTTGCTGCTCGGTAATAAGGCTGCCTCCCCTTCTTGCAAACGATGAGTAAGCACTGACCTGCATTGCCCACAAGGAAAAACGAGTAAGCATTTCTTTCATGATTCTTTGTATCTGTTTTCCGTTTTTGAGAAGGATAATAATACCAATGGCAGTTGATGAGTTAGCTTGGTGTGAGGACGTAGGATTCCAAGAGGATCAACCATCAAATCTGGGTGCATTGGATCAATCTTCCCCATAGCAAGAAGTGAATGAGGAGAACTGAAAATATAAGGAAGTCCAAGTTAATACCACTAGAGACCGAAATCATAATCTGATATAGTTTTTGACATTTCTGCGATTTTGGACAAAACGAAAAGGAAAACCAGTGAGACCTTGCTGGCACTGTATTGAAATCTCCACACACAAGCATTGGAATATCTGCACTGGCAGCTATTTTCTCCAGTCCCTTCAATAATGTGTGAACCTATATCAAGCAAGAATCAAATATGGATGAGTAGTGATGTTAGAATCCTAAATCGGCAAGTTTAATTACAATGAGAAATAAAGATCAACCTGCCAGAGCTTTACATCCTTCAGATCATGAGAAACGTTTACATGAGTGTTAGCCTGCATTCATCAAATAAATAAGAGAGGAAAGAAAATGATCACCACGAGACCTTTAAGGAAGTGCAGAGAAAGTGGAAAAGGAACATTCATCTTTAGAAGTTAGAACCATCTCTTAGGAAAAAAAAAATCATCTTGAAAACTCACCACACAAAGTAGTTGGCGCTTCCCAGGAATGTCAGTAGCCTGGTTACCGAATTTTGCTTCCAGGACAACTATTAATGCAACATTGTCCTAAAAAGAAAGAATCTACATCAGTTTTACAGGGTAATTTGAAAAGGAGAATGTGTGGAAACAAGGATCACACAGTAAAGCATCTTTGAATACCTTAACCAACCGATTCAAAGCAATTTTCTTCTGGGCGACAGGAATAAGAGCCTCAGTCAAAGATTGGGCAGCCTTATTGAACTCAACCTGGATGACCAGCTAGATGATTTAGCCAAAGGCCCTATATAGTTACAAGTAATAAAGTGGAAAATTAAGACATACCTCGTATTTTTTAACATGAGAAAACCTGTCTCTTCTGAAAAAGGTAGCACATCCATCAATTGTGTTTGTATTACCGACGAAAACCTAAGATTATCGAGTGAATCAATATGTTATAGTCAGCACATTTTGCCACATAAGTGACCAGAAAAAGGCAACAAGTGATCAAAGGGATACGTCCAAACCAACCTCATTTGTTTTCCTTTTAAAAAGAGCTTGGTATCCATGCTTATCCAGCTCAGGAGCGAAAAACTCATCAAAATGATCATTCTGCACCTGGAAGATGAAAAAAGGAAAACTAGTCACACGAGTGTACTTGTTCATAATTAAACCAGAAGCAATTGCATCGTTTTCCAAGTCAGTAAAACTTCTGCAGAAAATTATAACATACCTCCTGTAGACAAACTATATCTGCATGATACTTAACAATTTCCCTTAATAAATTCTGTCTACGGTATGTCCACGAAAGAGCCCATGTGGGGCAGTAACTGTATATGTCGCTACTAGCATACGTATCAGCCAATATATTATAGGACAGCACAGTGAATGATCCCATAGACAAAGGTCGGCCATTAGAATCCAGGTGCCCGATACCCTCAGCTCCACCAACAACAGGGATCAGCCTACGAGGAGAAGGTGACGGAGCTGGAATAACACGGGAAGTCAGTATGGTACAAGAATGGCCCACATTCTGTTTTGTCTCTGCATTGACCACTACACACTCAAACTTCAAAACATGGCCAACATCGTCAGCCATTGGTGTGTATGTCTTAGAGCGCCCAACCTCAACAAGTGTTTCCCCTCCTGCGCCTGTCTTTTGGGTTATGACTGAGGGATAAACTGATGATGATCCATTTGTTAAACTACCACTTGTGCTGAGAACGCCAGATCCAGAGCCTGAACTATTCAAACGCAGCAACTCTTCTTCATCATTTCCTTCTGCAGCAGCACTGGCTGCACGCTCGTGCAACACACGGTGATGCTGCCAGGCATCTGAAAAGCACTTAGTGGTACAGTGGTAGCTTTTGGTGACAGGAACCTTTGACTTTAGACATCCCAGGCACTGCAATGTGGCCGTCTCAGAAGGATGCACACTGCAAATTGCAACTTTCTTATCGCTCTGTACTCGATACCTGCAAATAGATATACAGAGGATGCATCTCAAATACAGAATCTGTAAACAGATTAAAGACTTTTAAAATCCAGTTTCTAATGAAATGAATCACCTTTCTAAAAATGGAGCAAAGGGAAGTAAAGAGGAGCAAATAAAGAGTGAAAGAAAGCCATTGGCGTGACTTACCATCTGTACTTTAAGAAGTGACCTTCAAGCGGGGCTGACTCAGGCACATCATCGGTGGTGGCGGTTTTATCCGGCCGTCGGAGAAGCACGTAAGGCGTAAGCTCGCAGCCAACAATAGGAATCTCCGACGGTAGATGCACTCGTATGACGCTAAGCATTGCTTTTCGGTAACTAACTGTGATTCTCGAAGCAATTCAACACTAACGATGCCCAAAGGCTGAGACTTTTAGCTGTATATTGAAGCGGGAGAGCAGAATAGATAAAGCGGATCCCTAGCGGATCCGCCATTTAATTGACCCTAAAACCCACTAGCATTGATGAACCCTAATTATCACAGAGCCCTAGATTAAGCCCAATTTTTTTTCAAAACGGGAAATTTTCTCGAACCCCAATTTACGACCTAGAAATTATGAAAAACCCCAGAAATTGAATCGAAGAGTGGGATCGATTGTTTCTCGACGAAAAAAGGGTGAAAAAAATTTCGGACGAACCAATACGGTGTATTTTTATTTTCAAAGGGGAAGAAAGGCTGCAGACTACAATTATTTTTTTATACACATATATTCCTGTCCTGACCAAACTAAAAAATACACATATATACAAACCCATCATGTATTCATGTACTATACTATTACATACTATGTCATTAATATCAAAGAAAATAAAGATTACTCTTTTCTTTTCAAATCTTATATCATTTGCAAAAAAAAAATCCTATAATTTTCATTACAATATTCGTTCGCCAGAGAATTTCTATGGAAAAAAAAAAAAAAAAAATTTTCCAAACAAAATTTCAGATAGTGTAGTAACTTTTAAATGAAAATGATTGCACATGCTCTTTTCAATGAAAATTATAAAAATGTTTTTTTTCAAGCATAGACTCGTATAAAAATAAAACTATAAATTAAAATTTGTTGAAAATAAGTTGGTAATACTACTATTCTGGCAACTAATTTCTAAATTTGTCAGTAATTACTTTTGTCCAGACGACAATTAATATTCGTCTCTATCCAATCCGTACTCGTCGTTTATATCACGCGCTAAGACAATTATTAACGGCACCCAGTTCACTTCGTTATAGCCGACACGGCACGCTGTTCGTTATAGGAAAACAGCAAACAATCTGAAAAAAAACGAGAAAGCATGGAAAATAATAAAGTTCATCGAAATACAAATATCTCTTCATCTTCCTCTTTTGCTCATTTCCCAGAAAACCTTGTTTCGTTGCTTCGTGTGCGATCGCGAGAAGAAGAGAAATTAGGGTTTATATCCTGGATTTTTTCCGTACACCATTGATCCTTGATCTAGATTTGCTTTCGAGTTTCTTAAGGTCGTGCTCTATCTCTCTGTGCATGGTTTTGTTCTGTATACGCAGCGTTGTCCTGTTCGATTTCATTTTGCTTCTAGGGTTTAGTGATTTGTGCATTTGTTGGTTTCGTTAAAGGATTGTTCTCAGCTTCATGTCAGTTCGTCGTCGTTGTGTTTCTGACGACCTTCTATTGTTTGATTATTGGCTTATTCGATTAGCTGAGTTTTTTCCGATTCCTCTAGAGAAAGTTTCTCTCCAATCGATTCGCATTTGTTCCATTTGATGACCTTTTCTTAATTCCTACATGCACAGCTGAAACTTACTTGTGGAAAATGAACTTGTTCTAACTGATATTTATTACGATCTTCAGGGCTTTGATAATCTACTCCAAATCGAAAACCGAAATCAATTGTTCTTTCTGGGAGATTGCAATTTGCAACTATGAGTTCATCGTGGGCTGATGTTTCTGAATCGGAGAGGGGACCATCTGGTTGGGCTTACGGAAACTCTCGTCCGTCACGAACCAACTATGTTCCTCCGCATCTTAGGACTCGTGGTGCACCATCGTCTGAGTTTGCTGCTCCTTCACCTGGTGGTGATCGTGGTGGATATGGTGGTCCACATGGTAATTATGGTGGTCGAGGCCAAGGCTATGGCGGCCGGGGCTCAGGCTATGGTGGTGGTAGAGGAGGCGGTGGCGGTGGCGGTTGGAATAACAGAGGTGGAGGTTGGGACCGTAGGGATACTGAAATCAACCCGTTTGGTAATGGTAATGCAGACGCGGCTGCTAACGAGCCGGAAAACTCAGTCATTAACTTTGAGGCCTATGAAGATATTCCAATCGAGACAAGTGGGGATAATGTGCCACCCCCGGTTAACACATTTGCAGAGATAGACCTTGGAGAGGCTCTGAATCTTAATATTCAGAGGTGCAAGTACGTGAAGCCGACCCCTGTGCAGCGTAATGCAATTCCCATATTGGCTGCTGGGAGGGATTTGATGGCTTGTGCTCAGACAGGGTCTGGGAAGACAGCTGCATTTTGTTTTCCGATCATTAGTGGGATTATGAAGGAGCAGAATGCAGAGAGACCACGTGGAGTACGGGGAGTCTATCCTCTTGCTGTCATTCTCTCACCAACAAGAGAGTTGGCATGCCAGGTCTGAATCACTGGTCTAATATCAAATTTTATGTGCATTTGTAGGTAACATGAAGATTTCATGAAAAGAATATGTATGTTTTTATGTTTTTTTTGGCAGATACATGATGAAGCCAGAAAGTTCTCCTATCAAACTGGCGTGAAAGTTGTGGTTGCTTATGGAGGAACACCAGTCAACCAACAGGTTACTTTTATTGTTTTGATTACTGCTTCATTTTCCATGTCATACACTCGTGTGTGTGTGTGTGTGAGAGAGAGAGAAAGAGAGATTTTGTGTGTGTTTTAACTCTTAATTTGATTGATGACATGTCCTGGCTGTTCTTTGCTCTGTAATATACCAGAACTCCTCTTGTAAACGTGGGTGTTTGATAATTAACTATTGTATTCTTCGAATGAAAAGCTGCAGGACTCAGCTACATTTCATGATAGTAAGTCTGGTGCTCTTGCTAATATGTTCTTGTTTTGATGTTTCACAGATTAGGGAGCTTGAAAGAGGAGTTGATATTCTTGTTGCAACTCCTGGGAGATTAAATGATTTGCTTGAGAGAGGTAGAGTCTCACTACAGATGGTAAAATTCTTAGCACTCGATGAGGCGGACAGGATGCTCGACATGGGTTTTGAACCACAAATCAGGAAGATCGTTCAGCAGATGGACATGCCTCCTCCTGGTGTCCGTCAGACAATGTTGTTCAGTGCTACATTTCCTAGGGAGATACAGGTTTGTGGAACTCTTTCACATGTCACATGTCACAAGTCACAAGATAGAAGTTACGTAATGTGAAGGAAATTATTCTTGTCAGTTCCATATGGACTTAAATGTTATTTGATTTTGTGTGCAGAGACTTGCATCTGATTTTCTTTCAAATTACATATTTCTGGCTGTTGGGAGAGTGGGTTCAAGTACGGATTTGATTGCCCAAAGAGTAGAGTTTGTTCTCGATGCTGACAAAAGAAGCCATCTGATGGACCTTCTTCATGCTCAGAGGGAGAATGGTAACCAAGGAAAGGTAATGCAGACCAACGTGATTAGTTTCTTGGTTGAAAGTAAACATATTTACTAGTGCTCTTTTCGGTTTCACAGTTCTGTTTCATTGTCTCTTTGTCCTATATGATGCATTGCTGTTTAGGAGTACCTTGACGACCCTGTTTCTTTATTTTACAGCAAGCTTTGACTCTAGTTTTTGTGGAGACAAAGAAGGGAGCTGACAATTTGGAGAATTGGTTGTGCATGAATGGATTCCCGGCAACCACCATTCACGGTGATAGGTCGCAACAGGTTAGTGAATTGTTGACATTTAAAAAAATAGGAGGAAACGTAGATTATAGTTGAGTGCAATGAAACCTTTAACCGTATTGTGCTGTTATGCATACAAGGAAAGAGAAGTGGCACTGAGATCATTCAAGACTGGGCGGACACCTATTTTGGTTGCAACCGATGTGGCAGCACGTGGTCTTGACATTCCCCACGTGGCTCATGTAGTGAACTTTGATCTACCGAACGACATTGATGACTATGTCCACCGTATCGGACGAACAGGACGTGCAGGCAATTCAGGACTAGCAACTGCTTTCTTCAATGACAACAACACATCAATGGCCAAGCCACTCGCTGAGCTCATGCAAGAAGCAAACCAGGAGGTCCCTGACTGGCTGACTCGATACGCATCTCGTGCTTCATATGGAGGGAGTAAGAACCGGCGGTCTGGCGGGAGATTCGGTGGCCGTGACTTCAGGAGAGAATCTTTTGGCCGAGGAGGTGGTGGTGGTGGCGGTGACTACTATGGTGGTGGCGGGTATGGAGCTGGTCCTGGTGGTGGCTATGGAGCAATGCCTGGAGGGTATGGAACCGTACCAGGTGGTGGATATGGAACCGTCCCTGGTGGTGGTTACGTACCTTATGGTAGAGGTGGGGGTGCTTACTATGGTGGAGGATATGGAACCGTTCCTAACCAAGGATACGGCCCTGGAGTGGCTAGTGCTTGGGACTAAGCTTTTTACTTCAATTCTTCAAGAGTCGATTATGTTGTCTCTTACTTATCTCTATTGTTTACTAATAGAGAGCATCGATGTGCATGCTTACTCTTTAAATGGTTATGTAGTCACGAATCTTGTGAAAAAGGAAAACTACCTAGTTCGACTATTCTTTTCATGGGTTCCAGTCTAAGAACATTGAAATTGATCTTAAGCCATTTACTCTTATTAAAATGCAAGTAAAATGAAGAATCAACAAGGGTTTTTCTTTTTTACTAAAATTGAGGATCAAAATGAGAAGAAGAAGAAAAGAAAAAAAAAGGTTAGACAAAGCCACAGAGGTCATTATAAAGAATGACCAACTTCAGAAAAGTGATCTGCCTTGCTTTGGATCAGAACCACTTTCGACTTTTGTGTCACCTCTATCACAGATTTTGTCTAAATGTTTGTCATAATCTGATGGATAAAAAAAAAAATCCAGAAACAAAAACCCTATCTGTAAGCGATCGCGATGGTGAAAGGTGGGTTAGCGTCTGGGCCTAGGCATGCATCGAAATTCAGCTAAGAGTGCAATGTGATTAGAAGACCATTCTGGGGAAGGAAGAGCTGTATCCTTTCTCAGTCCATCTTCATCCAGTAATTCCAATAGAGATTCAACCGTTAATGTATCCGCTGAAAAAAACAAAAAAAAACAAAAAAAGAGATAACAAAATGTTATTTCTGATGTAGTTGAAAGAAAATAAAGAAAAGGAGGTGAAAATAATGGTGATACCTGTGTAGAATATGTAGTCATGAGTGCCGATGAAGTCCCTTGTACAATTGGTAAACAAAGGCTCGTTTGTATTAAGATCCACTCTCCTTCTGTGTTGTTCCAATCCAAGACCCATTCCCGGTCTCACAAACGCTGAGTACGCACTCACCTGAGACCACAAATCACTTATTAAAGATCCACAAGAGAGTCCAAGAAAGGTTATTAATTTACTGTTTTCAAAGAAAGAAATTGTCACCAGTGGCAATTGATGAGTCAATTTGGTATAAGGACGCAGGATTCCAAGGGGATCAACCATCAGATCTGGGTGTGATGGATCAAGCTTTCCCATTACAAGAAGTGAATGAGCAGCACTGTAACAAACAATCCAAAAGCAGAAGAGCTTTAGCTTTCTACACCAGTGATCATCATTTGCTATATCAGATCAGAAGAAGAAATGAATCACCAATACCTCCCGGGAAGCGTATTGAAGTCTCCACACACGAGCATAGGAATATCAGCACTAGCTGCTATTTTCTCCAGCCCCTTTAATAAGGTATGAACCTAAACTCAATAGAACAAAACAAATACTGAGCTGGAGACTAAAATTCTCTTGAGTTTCACGAAATGTTCTTTAGGATATGGAGATAAACAAAACCTGCCAGAGCTTCACGTCCTTCAGGTCTTGTTGAACATTAACATGTGTGTTTGCCTAAACTCCAGCAAGTTACAGCACCAAAATGAGAGAAAATTAGCCGGCTTTCTCGCAAATAACAAATCTTTATGAGAACAGTCTTCTCAACAAACAATATAATTGGGAAGAGAAAGGATGCTCTACCACACAAATGAGCTGGCGCTTCGCAGAAGGATCAGCAGGTTGATTACCAAATTTTGCTTCAAGAACAACTATCAATGCAATATTATCCTACAACATAGCAATCACTGACGTAAACAATAACTCTCTAATAATCAGCTGTGACCAGAAAAATGTATAGCATGTCAAAAAATACCTTAACTAGTCGATTTAAAGCAGTTCTCTTCTGCGCAGGAGGGATTATAGCCTCAGTCAAAGACTGAGCAGCCTTATTGAATTCAACCTGAACAAATAGTCCCATCAATTAGCATGAGGATCTAAATAGATAGAGCAAGTAAGCATATAGAACAGATACAAACATCATATTTCTTGACATGCGTAAATCTATCCCGTCGGAAAAAAGTTGCACAGCCGTCAATCGCGCTTGTGTTCCCGCTGAGAACCTAGCAACGAGTAAGTTATGGTTAATAGCCTTTTCAACATAAATCACTACAGGAATGAATGAGTGGAATCAATGACCCAACCTCATTAGTCTTCCTCTTGTATAGAGCCTGATATCCATGCTTATCCAGCTCGGGAGAGAAAATTTCATGGAAATGGTCACTTTGTACCTGCCAGGTAAAGAGAGAGGAATGACCATCTTTTCGTTTATAATACTTAAACTGATGTCGTTTCTGATATGAAACGAAATCTTAACCAAGTCCAAGTCTATACAAAAACCATACCTCTTGTAGGCAAACTATATCAGCCCGATAACCAACAATCTCCCTTAACAAATTCTGTCTGCGGTATGACCAAGAAAGAGCCCAAGGAGGACAGTAACTGTAAAGGTCGCTACTTGCAGAAGTATCAGACAAAATATTATATGAAAGAACAGTGAATGATCCTGCAGACTGAATACGACCATCTTGATCTAAGTGACCCATCACATCAGCTCCATTGACAGGGATAAGCCTACGGGGACTTGGAGAAGGAGCAGGAATAACCCGTGAAGTCAAAATGGTACTAGGATGTCCCAAAGACTGTTTAGTCTCTGCATTGGCCACACCACACTCGAACTTCAAAACGTAGCCAATGTCGTCAGCTGTTGGTGTGTACTTTTTGCAAACCCCGACCTCTACTAGCGTCTCTCCTCCATTTTTCTGCGTGATATTAGAAGGATAAAACGGCGTGGGGCCATTATTGGGAAGATTAAGATTTGACAAGCTACCAGCGAGAACTCCACTGTTGAAGCGGACTACCTCATCATCATCGTTCCCGTTTTCAGCGGCTGCTCGCTCGTGCAAAGTCCGGTGATGCTGCCACGCATCTGTAAAGCATTTTGGCGAACAGTGGTAGCTTTTTGGAACAAGGGCTCTACGCTTTGAACAGAATACGCATTGCAAAGTGGCTTGTTCCGTTGGATGCACACTGCAAATCGTTACTTTCTTATCGCTCTGTACACGATACCTGCACACACACACAAAAAAAGAAATCGAAAGAATGAAACCTAAAACAAGATCAGAAGTAAAACCACAGCCGTTCATGAATTGACCCCTAAATCCGAATATCTACTCCAGAAATCTTGAATTCAGATCAAAATTCAAACTTTGATTAAACTATTAAGGATCCAAACACAAGAAATCAGAATCTACGCAGAGGAAACCGGAGATTAGGAGTGAACTTTACCATTTGTATCTCAAAAAGTAACCTTCGAGAGGAGCAGATTCCGGGACATCGTCAGGGGAGGCGGTCTTATCCGGGCGGCGAACAAGTACGTAAGGGGTTAATTCGCAGCCCACAATTGGAATTTCGGAAGGTAGATGCACTCGGATCACGCTCAGCATTGCTGTCCCGTCGCACCTGGTGATTCTCGCAGCACTGAAACACTATCGAAGCACAGAATCGAACGAAGACTTTGATTAGCGGTGTATTCTCGTAGAAACCCAAAAGAAATAGACTCGACGGTAGGCTGATCCACCATTTACTTCACCTAAAAACCCGTCAGAGCTTCGTCAAAAAACTCCACGAAACCCTAGATATTGGCTTCACGGGAGAAAAAAAAAAAAAAAAAATTATGGTAGTAACCCAATTTGGATCCCGAGCGAAAAAAAAAAATCGAAAAGAAGAAGAATATGAATCTGGAAAAATCTTTAATTGTAGAACAGAGATGTGGAGGTGGATCTTTAAGAAAAGTTCAAGGATCGATTTTTACGCTGATAATGGAAAAATTCAATCGAAGGATTTTGTTTTTGCTTTTATATTTGTTGAGAGTGGTGGGATCAATAGTAAAGAGAAGAAAAAAAATATTAGCTTTCGCCCTTTTATACCAAACAAACCAAAAAATCATATCGTAAGGAAATTTAGAATATATAAAAATTGATGATTTTGTGCAGGTACATAAAACTTTAAAAAAAAATCCGGTTTTGGCGCTGAAAGATTGAAAGTTTAACCATTTTCGTTTTTCTGAAAATAAAACAATTTGCGGAAAATAGATAATCTACAACTGACAAAAAGAAAAGACTTACGAAATCGAAACCGTCAAGAGGGAGTCAATGGACGAGTACTGCTCAACGACACATTCAGTAAAAGGTGGTGCAACTTTCCTCATAAAAGAGTCAAAATCTCTTATATAACCTGAGAAAACAAAAAATGGTTTTGACTCAGAAAAAAAGAAGTAGTATACTGCTATTATCGAATGGAAGCGGATAAAGCTATATTGTCATAGAAAAACATGAAATACAAGCATAAAACTCTTCTGACTTTTTTTTTTCTTTTTAATAATTTAAAGTAAATCCCAAACTTTTGAAAAAGTTTGGATTAATCTATCAGAAAAATGCATCCCACGGATTTCACATTTTACATAACACTAAGTAAAAGTTTTCATTCTGAGAGACTTTCGAGTAGCATTGAGACCGGTAACACAATACCCCTTATTTCTTGTGTTCCCATATGATTCCGAGTTTTGCAAAATATTTGAAAACTAGAAACTTGTGTTAAACAAAGTCTAGAAGTTACATGATCCATTGTCATTCCATTTAGGACAGAACCAAAATTATATAATATGATTATGGGTTTAGGAATGTACGGGTTTCGGTCCAAAAACTCTTAGTATTCAAAAAAAAAAAAAGTTAAAGTAATGATACATTTTCTAAAACGAAAAGCATTCATGTGTCATATGCTGATTAGCTATTTGTAAAGAAAAAATAATCTCCATCCATTTCTTATATAACTTGAAATATTATATTTTTAATTAATTAGAATACGGAATAGATAATAACAATAATAATTTTAGAAAATATCATTTTAGGATTTTCCCTTAAAGAAAAAACACAGTCATCATGACAACTATAATTGAGAATACTACCATTTAATTTTTATCCTATATGTGCAAAAACTTGGATAGATTTTGTCCATCGGTTTGGTATGTTGGTTCGATTTTGATAAACAAAAGTGGATCGAAACCAAAATTATTTTGGTTGATTATATTCAATTTTGATTTGACTAAGTTCAGTTTTGATGTGTTGCTCGATTGTAAGATATATTAACCGGTAACAACTTTTGTTTGTTTTGATTTGGTTAGTTGTTGGGTCTATAATAGTTTGATTTGGTTCAACTCGGTTTGAATACCTTTTACTCCTCAACTAGTAAGAATCTAAGAAAATCTAGACAGCTATTAAAAAATAAATTTTTTATACTAATCAAGGGAAGCTGTCAAAAAAAAAAACTAATTAAGGGAAAAATAATAATGTGTACCCATTCCATCTTAAATGTTTTAAGCTTCGAGCATCTCTATATAATAAGGTAAAAAGAAAAAGCTACCGAATAGTTAACATCTTGAACAACGTCGAAGAAAAAACATTAGAGATTTCATTTCATTCATGTCAAAATCCATGATGAGTGAACGTGAAAAGCTATTCCAGAGTGTCAAAGGAGCAGAGATGAGAGTGCAATATGATGGTAACTAACAATTTGTTTCTTGATCAAACTTTTTGATTTTTTTTTCGGTGGAGATTTTAATTGTTTGTTTCTTGATTTCTTATGTTAGTTTTGGTTGAAGCCGTGAAAAACATACAAAAGATGAAAGTTGATCTAACAAGACAAGAGAAGAGCATTCTGGCAATGGTGCACAACAATCTACTCGAAGAGGCAGAAAAGACATCTAACACTCTCGGCGCTATGAAGCTTAAGGAAAGAGTACAAGGGAATGATAATCTTGAGATGGTTCAAGAGTATTTGCAAAAGCAAATGATTGACCTTAAAAACTCATATAATGCGATTGAAATGTTGTATGATACACCTAAGTCTAACTAGTTTTTGTTTTTCCAGAGTCTCGATCCCTTTTCCTAGTGTATATTACAATATTATATTATATGTAAACGAATGTTATCTGAACATGGGGATGATCTCAGCAATGTGAAAGAAAAATAAAAATTATTGAAAACCCGGACCATGTTGGTCGGTTGAATCGGTCAAACCGTGAATTTACGGCCGAACCAGCCGGTTAGCGATTTAAATCAAACCCTTTAGTTGTCATAGAGGGTCTGAAATATCAAAGTCTTCGTGGTCGCCGCCGCGTCTCGTACGTCGACACTCACATTGATTGTCATCGTAGAATCGTCTCCGATCATCGTCATCGTGGTATTTGCAGAACCGAAATTGCTTCAAAGCCTGAGATTAAGCTCTGTTCTAAGTGTATTTATACGCGCATTGTATCTGCGAAGTTCTCTGTTTCCAGTTTCCTCCTGCATGAGCCTAAGCCACGGAGATCTCGCCAATCACAACAACCGTCTAGTTAGCTTACTCAATGTCTGCAGAAAAGCTCCTTCCTTTTCAAGAACCAAAGCTCTTCACGCGCTCTCAATCACGTTATGCTATACCCTTCAGCAACCCATATACATCTGCAACAACATCATCTGCCTTTACGCGAAGCTTGGCGAGGTTACTTGTGCAGGCAAGGTGTTCGATCGAATGCGTGAGAGAAACACAGCGTCCTTCAATACGGTCATTAGTGGGTTTAGCAAATGCGGGTATTCGGAGAAAGCCTTTGGTGTGTTATCTGAGATGAGGGATTTTGGATATTTGCCGAATCAGTTTACAGTGGGTGGTTTATTGTCCTGTGCATCGTTGGATGTTCGTGCAGGGACTCAGTTGCACGGTTTGAGCTTGAAGCATGGATTGTTTCTGGCTGATGCATTCGTCGGTGCTGAATTGCTGTGTTTCTATGGAAGGCTTGGGTTACTGGAAATGGCGGAACAGGTTTTTAAAGATATGCCGTTGAAGAGCTTGGTGACATGGAACCATATGATGTCTTTGTTGGGTGAGCGTGGTTTTCTCAAAGAATGTACTTTTCTCTTCCGTGAGCTTGTTAGGATGGGGGCTTGTTTATCCAAGTGCTCTTTCTTGGGTGTACTGTCGGGTGTATCTTGTGAAAGTGACTTGGACATTAGCAAACAACTGCATTGCTCAGCAAAGAAAAAAGGGTTGGATTGTGAAGTTGTCATCGTTAATTCTCTCATCAGTGCCTATGGAAAATGTGGGATGATACATATGGCAGAGAGAGTGTTTGTGGAGGCAACTTCTTGTGACATGGTGTCGTGGAACGCCATAATTGGTGCAACAGCCAAAAGTGAAAACCATTTGAGAGCACTGAAACTCTTTCTAAGCATGTCAGAGCATGAGGTTTCCCCGAATCAGGGCACATATATTACTGTTCTTAGTACCTCTTCTCATATGCAGATGTTGAGTTTCGGATGCCAAATCCACGGCACGCTTATCAAGCATGGCTACGAAACTGACTTATTTTTGGGGAATGCTTTGATTGACTTTTATGCTAAATGTGGTAGTCTGGAAGATTCTCGTCTATGCTTCGACTCTATACCTGATAAGAACATTGTTTGTTGGAATGCACTGCTTTGGGGTTATGCCAATAGAGATGATCCCGTTTGTCTCTCATTGTTTCTTCAAATGCTTGAAATGGGTTTCAGGCCAACTGAATATACTCTTTCAACAGCCCTCGGATCTTGTTGTGCCACAGAGTTACAACAGCTGCATTCCCTTATTGTGAGAATGGGCTATGAAGATAATGAATATGTGCTAAGCTCTCTTATGAGATCCTACGCCAAGAATCAACTGATGAATAATGCTCTTCTTCTGCTGGATTGGTCGAGCGGGACATCTTCTGTAGTACCATTGAACATTGTCGCCGGGATATATAGCAGATCAGGCCAATACCATGAATCTGTGAAGCTGATTTCGACACAAGAACAACCCGACACTGTATCTTTAAACATTGCAGTTGCGGCTTGCTCTCGTTCTGATAACCACGGAGAGGTTATCGAACTTTTCAAACACATGCTTCAATCAAACATCCTCCCTGATAACTATACATACGTTAGTATCTTAAGCGTGTGCTCTAAATTCTGCGACTTCACGCTTGGAAGTTCTATTCACGGTGTAATCACCAAAAGAGATTTCAGCAGTGCCGACACATTTGTTTGCAACGTCCTTATTGACATGTATGGGAAATGCGGAAGCATTGGGAGTGCATTCAAAGTATTTGAAGAAACAAGAGAGAAGAATCTCATTACATGGACGGCATTGATTTCATCCCTTGGCATCCATGGATATGGACATGAGGCATTTGAAAAGTTTAAGGAAATGGTATCTCTGGGTTTTAAGCCAGACCATGTCTCTTTCATCTCTATACTAACTGCTTGCAGACATGGTGGCTTGGTAAAAGAAGGAATGGAGTTGTTTCGGAAAATGAAAGATTATGGAGTTGAGCCAGAAATGGTTCATTATCGTTGTGCCATTGATCTTTTGGCCAGAAATGGTTTCCTGAAGGAAGCTGAGCAATTGATTTGTGGAATGCCTTTCCCTGCAGACGCCACTGTATGGCGTACTTTTCTTGATGGTTGCAATAGATTTGCAGAAGAAGAGAGAAGCACTCTCAATTTCGTCTCTGTCCAGTAGTTCAGGGAAGATTAGTGTGTGTTTTGATGGTTTTATATATTTTGTCGTCTCCCCTGCAATGTTCATAATTTTGTTTTGTGAAATGGAAAAAAGCTTTCACAGTTGATCTAATCGCAACTTCAGAAAAATAGTTTTGTATATTGAAATTATACATAAGATGAGCTCTCTCAGTAGCAATCAACCCAAACTTTGATCAGTCACATTACTTATAAAACGATGCTTTGTGTATGGTAAAAAAAAAAGAAGATCTTTATGGTTAAATTAACCCGCAGCTTGGAAATCTCCAAAGTCATCATCTGGTGCATCTTCAACGTCTGTGGCTTCTTGGTCTTGTTTCTTCTCTACTTCTGGCTTTGTATCTACTTTTTGTTGTTCAGGCGAGCTTCGGAGGCTGAGGCTTGGTGGCAGACTTGATGGGGACTTCTGAGCGGTTGTGGCAGGAGAAAGAGGTCCAGGAGGTGGAGGTGGCGGGAGGATTGAAGGAACAAGTCCTTCTATCGACTTGCCCTTATCCTCCAAAGAGAGATTGCTCAGAGTCTTCTCTACCACTTTCGTCTTTGTGTCTGTATCGCTTCTCTGTTTCAATTCGTTTGGTGTGAAAGAATGAGAAACTTGTGGAATATGTATCTACACAATAACTGCATGACTTACATTTTTGAGTTGGAGAACAATGGTTTCCCCTTCCTTTAAGCTGTAATCGACGGACGAGGTGTTGTGATAGTGTTGTTCCATTTCCTCTGCTGTTTTCTTCTTATCCAAATACCTTTAGCAAAGAGAGAGAGAGAGAAAACATTCAGAGATCATTTAGTTGTTTTGAAGAATTGCTCAATGTCTGAATCAAAAAGAAAACTTGTAGATTTAGAAGTGGGATGTTACTTCATATGATCATGTAATGCTGCTTGGAAATCATATGCTTCAGTTCTTTCCCGGAATCCGAGTCCAATAAACGCATGCCGCACACGACCACCTGCAATGCTTCAAAGAAGTATACTCAAAAACAACTACTACAAGCTTACATTTCCGGTAAATCTTTATGGTAAGTAAGTAAGTACCTATAATTTCTTCAACACGGAGAACAAAATATCTACAAGAGAAAACGGAGCTTCTTTGTTAGACTAGTGTGTCACATGATGAGAAGAGCAAGTTAAGTTGTACAGTTTTGTTACCTGCTACTGTCGATTACGGCTTCTACTGGATGAGGTTCACCATCTCGCAGAAAGGCCTGAGCGTAAAGTTCCCCTGTGGTTTTATCTACAAGTTTGATAATGCACTCTTCTCCTTTGCTCACCACTTTCAATGCTCCTTCCCAAGCCCATTTGTTCACATCCCACTCATCTGCTCTGCAAGGGTCAATCGTATACAAAGAATCAGCTAATGTCTTGAGTTATTGATCACTGGCTAAGCACAATATTTAGCAAGAAATAACCTGTAGGAAGCTGCGCTTTTCCTCGGAGGTATCTGCATACACACACAAACAAAGGAAAGACGAAGACAATCTCACTTTCCGTAACAGTTCCGCAAAGTAACAGACACAAGAAAAAACAGAAACAGTAGGATATGATTCAAAAGGAAACGAGTCCTCTCAATCTCCAGTGTTGTCTATTACCTTTTGGGAAAATCTAAATGACACTACTTTACAATGTCTATGAGTTTTAAGGCAACCAATTTGGAATCTCAAACGGTACCAGAATGAACATGCAATTATGTGACAATCACATGATTTCAAAATCACCAAGCCTGGCATTGGTTAAATAAGAAATCTCCTCGAAAACTTTGTTGATAGTTAAGTGGGCAATCGATTACATGAACTTAACCGCTGCAAGAAATCTATACTAGCAGATTTAATTTGATCAACTAACTTATGATCAGATCCAAAATCACAGAGTGAACTTACAAAAAAGGCAGTGACTTCATAAAAAGACGCATGATTCAGCACAAATTCGAAATACGCATCTCAGTATAACCCTAATCAAAGTTAAGACAATTACCATATAAACATAGCATTCGGGCACTTGGAAGAGAGCAATCTCTATATCTTCTCTCTCCTCGTTATCATCGACGGTCACAGGATCAGTGGAAGATTTCTTGTTTCCCTCAATACTCGACGAAGACGAAGCTTGATCCATCTCAGAACCAAAGAATATACTTGGAGAAAAACCCAGATGACTTATCGTAAAATCAAATCTTTTATGTTAAGTCTTTGCCGTACTGTAATTACAAATCTCACGACCCCACGAGTCGCGAAGACGAAGAAACACAGAGGTTTCGCGTTAGGTGCAGTGTACTTCGATCTGAGCTTACCTCAAAAGTCAAAACCATCCGATCTGATTAATTACTTTAAATCTAAACCGTCCAGTATGTTGACCTTTGAGACTCTACGGATACTCGGGTCGGGTTTTTTGAACTGATATAGAAGTTTTATGTCCAAATAGAAACCGTTACTAAGTCGGTTTGGGTTCGGGTCGGTTTCTCTCGGTTTGGGTTGGTTCCGGATATCCAAATTTTAGCAATAAAAAATAAAAAAATAATTTAAATTAAATAAAATTGAGTTAAATTTTGCCAAACATATTAAATATTAACAAATATAACTAAAAAAATTCTGATACATTAGATCTTTTGGTTATTTTATATTAAATATAACTAATATATTTGGTTTATGATTGTAATTTTAAATATTTTGGTTATTTTGGTTATTTTAACAGTAAATATAACTAATATTTTTAGAAATATAATTATATTTTGGATATTTCGGATACTTATTCGGTTTTTGGTTTAGTTCTAGTTCAGTTTTGGTTCTTTTGGATATAGGAATTTAGAATCTGTTCAGATATTTTTGTCAATAGTGCAGTTCGGTTCTATTTATTTCGGATAGATTTGGTTCGGATCTTGGGTCAGGATGAAATGCCGAGGCCAACCCTACTATAAACTAAACACGTGTGTATCGTCCGCCGCTGGGATGTCAACATAAACCAGTTTAATGAACCAACCAATGAAAGCACGCCACGTCTAACCTTATGGGCCTTAAATACTGGGTTTGGCCCATTATAAAGATATCGGATTTGTTTTTTGTTTATTTAAATAATATCTGCCCCTTGGTGTTGTTGAGTAGGTAAAAAGCTGCGTGTGCTTAAATAATTTCTCTGCTCACTGACTGTGTGACCCTAATTAGAGATTTAGCTATTTGCTCTGCTTCACTTGAGAAGAAATGGCGGCTGCGACTTCATCCATTGCTCCTTCCCTCTCATGCCCACCGGCTTCTTCTTCATCCAAATCCCTTAGGTCCTCGAAAGCCAGGAGCTTGGCTATTCCCAATATCGGTTTCCTCTCGTCTTCTTCCAAGTCTCTGAGGTCGCTGACAGCCACCGTCGCTGGAAATGGTGTCGGTTCCGCCACCGGATCTTCCCTCTCCGCACGTATGGTTGCGTCGTCTGCGGTCAGAACCCCTGTTTCTCTCGATTTCGAGACAACCGTCTTCAAAAAGGAGAAAGTCTCTCTTGCTGGATACGTTGAGGTTTTCTTTCATTTGCGATTGGGTTTGGGGCTGATGTTTTGTGTGATTGTTGATGCTAATGTTTGTAATTTTGCTATTCTTTGTTCAGTACATTGTGAGAGGAGGAAGGGATTTGTTCAAGCATCTCCCAGATGCTTTCAAGGGGATTAAGCAGATTGGTGTGATTGGATGGGGATCTCAGGTACTTTTTCGTTTGGGTCCCTTTTGTTTTTTTTGTGCTTTCCTTAATTTGTAATTGAGGACTAAAATTTTATGATCCTAGATTCCAGTTGTAGCTGATTGATTAAAAAAATAGTAAACGTAATCAACGTGCTTCTTTTTGGGGTTCTTAGAATCTTTATTATTATTACGCCAATGTAGAGTGTTATCTGAATTGGAATGAACAAGATGAATGGCATGCTCTTTCTCTCTTCTGCATTTCTTGTGCTAAGTTCAATATCTATTTCCAGGGACCTGCTCAAGCACAGAATTTAAGGGATTCACTTGTGGAGGCAAAGTCTGACGTTGTTGTTAAGGTAATCTCAACTTATGTGTTGGCTTCATACTTTTATTTATTAGTTTTATCTTTGCTTTCTGCCAGTTACTTTTAAGGCTATGTCCTGACTTGGTTTCTTTTTTTCTTTTTTTCTCTTTCTATGAAAATGTAGATTGGGCTTAGAAAGGGCTCTAGCTCATTTGAGGAGGCACGTGCTGTTGGCTTCACGGAAGAAAGTGGTACTTTGGGTGATATTTGGGAAACTATCTCTGGCAGCGATCTTGTATTGCTTTTGATCTCTGATGCTGCTCAGGTAAAGAGCATTTCAGAATATTTAATTATCTTGAAACTTTGGTCCTTTGGTATAATATATTGATTCTAACGAATCCTGTTTTTCCAGGCTGATAACTATGAGAAAATATTCTCTCACATGAAGCCAAACAGCATTCTAGGTTTGTCTCACGGGTTCCTTCTAGGGCATTTACAGTCCATGGGACTTGATTTCCCAAAGAACATCAGCGTTGTAGCTGTTTGCCCTAAGGGGATGGGTCCATCTGTGAGAAGGCTTTACGTCCAAGGAAAAGAAGTCAACGGTGCTGGAATCAACGCCAGTTTTGCAGTCCACCAGGTTTTCTATCTCTCTCTATCTGTTTCTGTTTCTGCATTCATTTTTCATCACTGATTCTGTTTCTGGCTGCAGGATGTTGACGGTAGAGCCGCAGATGTTGCTCTAGGATGGTCAGTAGCACTTGGTTCTCCTTTCACTTTTGCGACTACTCTTGAGCAAGAGTACAAGAGTGACATCTTTGGAGAAAGAGGTTAGTTGCGTTTCATCTATAGACTTGTCTTGTCCATGCCTGATCCGATACCTTATGAGTTATGACCTATCTCTTCTTCTTCTTCTTCTTCTTTTTGTTAATAGGTATTTTGCTTGGTGCCGTTCACGGAATCGTGGAGTCTCTGTTCAGAAGGTACACCGAAAATGGGATGAGTGAAGACTTGGCTTACAAGAACACTGTAGAGTGCATCACAGGAAATATTTCAAGAACTATCTCTACCCAGGTTAGTAAGGAAATATCTGTAAAGACCTAAATTATTCGTTTTTGGTCAAATCAAAAATCATAATTTGAAACGTCATGTTTGCTGATGAATTGTGAAACTCAGGGAATGTTGGCTGTGTACAACTCCTTGTCTGAAGAAGGTAAAAAGGATTTCGAGACTGCATACAGTGCATCTTTCTATCCTTGCATGGAGATCCTCTATGAATGTTACGAGGATGTAGCAGCTGGCAGCGAAATCCGGAGTGTTGTCTTAGCTGGTCGTCGCTTCTATGTAATGACTCTTTCCTCTTTCAAACTCTTCTGTTCTACATTTACCCAAAACTTAGGTTTGTTGTGCATGCATATTAATGGATTTTCTTGCTTGTAACAGGATAAGGAAGGTTTACCTTCATTCCCAATGGGAAAGATTGACCAGACAAGGATGTGGAAGGTTGGTGAACGTGTCAGGAAGTCAAGACCAGCTGGTGACTTGGGTCCCTTGTATCCCTTCACTGCTGGAGTTTACGTTGCACTTATGATGGCTCAGGTATGTGACTTTAGTTTCTATTCGGTTTGGTTTCTGTTTATGCATTATAGAATCTGTTTTGGTTTCAGATGTTTAGAAAATATATGAATATATGATGTTGGGGTTATGTAGATCGAGGTCTTGAGGAAGAAGGGTCACTCTTACTCGGAGATCATCAACGAGAGCGTGATTGAATCTGTGGACTCTCTGAACCCGTTTATGCACGCTAGAGGAGTGTCCTTCATGGTTGACAACTGCTCGACCACAGCAAGATTGGGATCAAGGAAATGGGCACCGCGGTTCGACTACAACCTGACCCAACAAGCTCTGGTGGCTGTGGACAACGGTGCAGCAATCAACAGAGACCTGATCAGCAACTTCTTCTCTGACCCAGTCCATGGTGCTATCGAGGTCTGTGCACAGCTCAGGCCTACGGTTGATATCTCTGTGCCTGAGGACGCAGACTTTGTTCGACCTGAGCTGCGTCAGTCTAGCAACTGAGTGAAGAGAAGGGCTAAAGTGTTAAGAGTGTTTTGATTGTAATCTCATTTTACGTAAAAGCGAGAGTTTGGGATGTTTTTTTCTAAGGTGTGAGTGAGTGAGGATTTGAATAATTATGTCCCTTTCTCTCTTTTGAATTTCAATAATGAGATGCTTTCTCTACTTTTGGCTTGCATCTTGTTCAAGGGTTTACGGTTTTATTCTTGCAACATTCGCAATAACAAATTCATCTTGGGTATGATAGTCCAGAATTCAGGATAATTTAGCCCTGTATTTGCATGTTGAATGATTGAACTCAGGATAAAGGGCTTTTTCCAAACAAAAAAAAAAAAAAGGATAAAAGGATAAGTTTTTGCAAATGCCAGATAGATATTATTGATTGGATCATATATATGTATAGTCACTAGTTTCCAAGTTCGAATATATATAATTATTGTTACAATGAATAATAATTTGTGTTTTTTTCATTTTTTTTTTTTTTCCAAATTATGATAAAGAGAAACTTGGCAGAGCACAATGCTTTTGTCTCTCTTTTTACTGTGAATTGAAGAATCTAAATTATTAGAATCACATGTAATGACATGTGCTCTCCCTCCCTCTGCACATTTTCATTACATGTCAAGTCTTTTTCTCTTCCCCTCCATTTTTAAAAGAGATATAAATCCACAAAGCTTGAAGGGGAAAAAAAAGGAAAAACAAAGAAGAATAAAAAGAAAGAAAGAAATGGTACAGAATGAAGAAATAAATAAGTATAAAGTCGGCAATCATATGTTAGTGTGGCTCAAGAATTAGAGAAAGACAAGACCAACATGTGTGGCCAATCATATTGTATAACTCTTTTCCCACATTTCATGTTCATTTATCCCAAAACACTAAAAACAAACTTTTATCTTCTCACTTCAAACTTGCTTTCCAGAATTGTTAATTATCAATTGATAACGATTCATGTTTTAGATTAACCAAAACAAGGTTTCGGGTTAAATGTTAAGATCGAGTATCAAACTAAACAGTAGTTTTGTTGTGTCGATGGCATTCGAAAATTGATTTTCTTTGCTAGTCTTGAGGTTGAAGTCATAAATATGACATTTCATAAATTATTAGATTGATAATAATAAAAAAAAAATTTATAAAAGGCTCATATTCATTCATTGTGTATCTCTTAGTCTTATCTCTCCATCTCCGTGAAACATACCAAGTAAGTAACATAGAATAATCTGTTGTAATGTATTTCTTAGATCTTAACACAGAAGTGCATTATTATTATTACTAATTATGACAATCTAGTTATTTTTATAAGAAGAAAATAAAATAATGAGTAACTATATAGAATTTCACAAATGATGCAATACCCTTTCGATTTCGTTATTTTAGTTTTGTTATAAAGACAAGATCTTGGTGTGTTTTTTTGGTTTAAGACAAAATTTTAGTGTTTATTTTAGTTTTGCAATAAAGACAAAATCTTGATGTCTAAAGTCAAGAATCATTAATGATCTTGATTTGACACCATTGCTTTGTAACTATTTATGTTAATAGTAATACCAATTCAACCATGATGTCCACCAAGCCATTGGGTATGATTAATCATTTTCAGCATATACAAATAAATAAACCTATATATGTTTTAACATTTTTATCAATAAAATATATTTAGATGAAAAAAGCAACGTGAGATATATTCTCAAGATTCTCGAACTTCTTTAATTATTTTCTAAAATATTTGCTATACATGTTATTGTTAGTTTAAAGTTTTGAATCTTTCGTCCATGACTGTTTTCCAGATTCCTGACCACTCTTTTGTAATATATGCAGTTGTTATGCAACGAGTAATCTTCGTCTTTCATTTTCCAAATGTGACACTAAATTTGAATTTATGTGTACCAACACACGTATATATCTTTACCAACAAAAAAAGAACACATACATAATCAAAAACTAACTTTAATTGAGTTATATCAAATAAGTTGTCCCAACTCTTCTAGTTAAATAAAAGAAATAAACTCTTCTAATCGATACGTCGGCATGTGAATGTTAAATAAACAGCACATATATCGTGCATAGTATACGAAAAGCTCTTCAACTTTTTCTTAGTTCATGATTATTAGAAACCAAAAGAAGAACCATTTGAATAAACTCCTTAAGTATTATGTTTTGTTGATGATGAATTGATGATAAAGGAGAGACCTCACAGCTTGTGAGCATATGCTCACATGCTCGAGCATATATGACCTCAGGTGCAACCAATAAGGATCATTGCAATAACCTTGTTAGTTTGATTAATGGTTTTAATTACTAATTTAGTGTTATATATATAATTTGTGGGTTTTTCTCTGTCCTATAAAACAATGCAGTACATTTCAATTGGTTGAACATAGGTTAATTGAATAACTGCGGGAAAAAAAAAGTTAATTGAATAATTTCAACTTGAAAAACATAAAACACTCTAAATATGTATTTTGTTTCCGCATACTTGTACTGTGCATCAAAAAGTAAAATACTAAAATGTATGAGAATCAGATGATATAGTCAATTTATTATGCCTAGCAGTCTCGGTTAAACGTGCAACATTTTCCTTATTATAAAAAATGCGAGTTGGACGGTAATGCGATCTACATATATTCTTGCTTACTGTATTGTCATTTGTCACTTACAATATTTCGTTATGAAGCTAAAATATGCATTGGATTCCCTTAATGACCATATAGCCAAGCGTCGTTTGTCGTTAATTAAAATTATTAATCAAATAATTAGAAATCCAGAGAATACCCATACATGGTTTATTTGTCGTTGTATGTAATATCAGGAACAGGAATCATTGTGTTTGTTTACTCAATTAATTTTTTAATTTTTTATTTTAACAAAAAGGGAATCGATTCAGAATATTTACTCTATTAATTACACATAGACCAAAATCAGAATATACTAATTAATCTTATATGCTTACATAAATAATTGCTAGAAACTACATGATTTTCCTATTGTTTTTAGGTGTCTAGATCGTCGTAAAGTCTGATTAGTTCTGTAAGCAAGTTTCTGTGTTTTTATTATATTCGTTTTAGTTTTCTATGGGACGTTTTCTTTAGTGAAATTCGATAGGTTACACATATATATGGGTCCATGACTCCATTTTCCTCTCGCACACCATCAGCAATTATTAAGGCCATGCCTTGAGACAGTACGAGCATTGTTTTAATTAATCTTCTCATAAATAAAGTTAATGATGTATGAAGTATGTTCCCCAACGGGAGGAAAAGGACCTCCTTTTTTCTTCTTATTATTTCTCCATTGAATCCAAATCTTTGTTAATTACCGAGTATGATGTGCCCCGACTATTATTCGATGACAGCATAAGAAGATTGTAAAGCACCATAATTACCAACCAATTACTCTTTCATATCTACAATTTTACTCAACATTCCTCTTTTGTAGATTTTGCTTGGGCCAACATCAAATATTATAGGGTTCATATTTTCACTGAAAAAAAGTTATAATTTATTTATATATTTGTATACTTCCGGCGCAAAAAAAAAAAAAAAATGAATAAATAAATAATTGAGTTAAGTTTATTCATTATTATTAGTAAGTGAAAGGTGCCTCTCGGTCAATGATTATTCTTAGTCGGGGACCAATTTTTCTTCTTCATATGTCATGAATGTACTTGATGTTCCTACTTATTATACTTGCTATTTTTTTGGTCAAGGTTGAAAAAAAGCGGTTTGGTTTATCCAAATTTTGGAGCCACTCATGTCACGGACCGTCCGGTATGGGAAAATGTCGATCGCCCATATCGGTTTGGTGGGATTGGGGACCGCTTTCCGATTGTTCGTTCCATCCGGTTTGGCGGAAAATACTCCGTTGATGTTATATTAGACGGCGTTAATGTAATAGGCGTGCTTAGCTGGCAACTGTAGCGAAGAGGTTAATAAACAGCTGGCATGGTCACTCTGCACGTGGCCAGCATCGTAGGATATTTCCTCTTTTGCCCCTATTCACGACTTCATAATATTTCTGTTTTCTTGGTTCTACGTGCATTTATTATTACTCCCTCCGTTTCCTTAACATGAATTTTTTAGTTATTTTTTGTTATTTCTTAAAGATAAATTTTATAGGTTTTCAATATACTTTTTTTTATTAAAGTAAAAAAAACAGATTCCAATGTATTTCTTGCATTACTATTGGTTTAAAGTTGTTTTGTTTAGAAAATTTATTGAACTTTTACTTTTTCTTAATATGTGTAAAAAACCTAGAAAATTTATCTTAAAGAAACGGAGTGAGTATTCATTTATAAGCCGTAAAATATATTCGAATTACCGATTAAAGCTTTCTCGAAGGAACCCTTTCAAAAATGTCAGCAATGCATCGCATCAGTAAATGAGCCTTCACTTCACTTTTCGCTTTACTTTCCTTAATTTTTATGCTTTTGTTTTCTGTTCATTTGCTCTCTTCTACGTAACAAATATGCTTCTTCTTTTGTCATTTTCGTGTGACTATATAAAAGAATATAATTTTCACTTACTGTGTTTTTCACAATGAAAATCACTGTTTATAATACTATTTGGTCACAAAAGCACTTTATTTATTTATTCATATAAAGCTAAAATTTCAATGTCTTTACTAAAAATTTGGAGCTAATTTGCCAATCACATTTTTCACAAATGTCTATTTTATCATCAAGCTTGCTGTTTCCGACTCTGATACGAGAGGGTTCAAAATCCGAGGTGGCCTTTCAATTCAAGCTGCTCTCTTTTTTTTTTGGTAAAAACTGCTCAATTTTCCTTTTGTTTATAAAAATCAGAAAAGAGGTTACACTCTTAACCAATATTTTTAAAACCAGATCAAATATAAACCGAATGTGCTTTTGGGTCATGGTTCAACTTGGTCCGATCGATTAGATCGGATTTTTTAAATTTTTAGTAATAAATATATTTAAATAATGTATATAGAAAATATAAGTTTGTAAAAGTTTTAAAAATAAAATATAAATATAAATGTAGTAAAATTATATGAATATAAAATATTGTGGTTCTATGAATGAAAAATATCATAAAAGTATTTAAGAATTAAAGATGAAATATAAAAATATGTTTTTTGAGTAATTATTCACCATTATATAAGTGTTTTATAATAATTGCATTTTATAATTTATCATAGTTAAATAACAATATAATTTTTGTAAAGTTTTAAGACAAAAATCCAAAAATTATTACATAAATATAAAAATTAAGTTTTTAATTGACCCAACTCGATTAGGTTTTGGGTTTTTACTAATCTTAGTGAGTTTTTGGGTCAACTACAATTTAGGATTTTTATGAAACCCAATTTGGTTTAGCCACAGTTCACGGTTTAGTCCGATCGGCCGGGTCAGGTCAGTTTTTTAATCACTGCTCTTAACATAATTTATATAATTTAATTTTAATTGATTATTACTCAATGACAAAAAAAATTTGATTATCACTCGACGACAAAAAAAAAATGTAGAAGTAGTCACCTCATTTAATGACAGCGAGAGCTATTGATATTATTTTTTGTCGGGTTAATATACTATATACTACTATTAATAATGTGATCTGATCATATCAATGTTCAACGAAATTATACTAATCAAATAATGAAATCACAATAAAAATAGTTTGAATTTTCGCTTAAGTTATATGACACAGATATTCGACTACCAGGCTACTATAGTTAAGTTTTAGTTTTAGTCCAAATCAATAAAAATTGCAAATTGTTAGACTTTCACTGTATAGTTGCAGTTCGGCCAACGTAATTTTAGGCGTGGTTGCAGTGTTGCACTTTGAAAATTATAAGGTAAATTTAAATGTTATAAGATATAACTATTGTCTCAGGGTATATATATAAATTCTCGAAGCAGTCTATAAAAAATGTATCTTGTAAAAGTATTTCCAAATTGTCCTTTTTCTTCTGCTGGAGTAACAATTTACATTACTAGTTTTAGAATTTACTACGTTTGGATTGGAATAAAAACGGATGAATCTTTAATTGTTTTGACCTATATCTAAGTTTTAACAACAAAAAGACATTAAATTGCGTAAGGTATCGCGAGCAGGTCAAATTTGTTTTTTTTTTTGTGGTCGGCAAATACGATTTTCATCTATATTCTGTTCAAACATAAGTACTATTCAAAGTCAACCATACAGTCTCTATAGTACATAATAATATATAAAATTAGATTTAAATCCCACAAATTACCGTATTTTAGTTACAAGCAGCCGTGAAAGACACGGAAGTCAGGTTGGATTAGAGAGACTCGTGATGAACAACAGAAGGCAGAAGATAAAAAATCAATGTCTTAGTCTTAGTCTTAGTCTTAGTCTGAGATTTTTTTGTTTTTTTTTTAAAACAAATAAACAGAATCAGTCGTTAGAGTTAATTAATAAGAAGTTAACGTAATCTAATAATTGTTTGTATTTTCACCATATTCTTTCTCTATATATCACACGACATCTCTTCTCACTTCTCTCTCTAAGCCACGAACTGTTCTTCTTCTTAAGCCTCTGTGTTTCTTCTGAGGCGATTTAGATTTTGGTTTGAACATGTCACATTGTAGAAGACACTCGCTAGAACCTTCCATTACCGCTAAATTCCGTGATTCTTTGAATTTCCACCGAGACGATGACGTCATCAACAAACCCGATTTCCGGGAACTCGATTTAGGCTCCCCGATTTCTCCGTTGAGGACACGCGGCTCCTCCTCTTCCTCCGCCGCCGCGACTCCCGCCGTTAGTGGCAGCAGCTCAAGCTCATCCGGCTCTGCTTCCGGAAAACCTGCCGTCACTTCTCAGCCAGCTAGACGGAGTCACTCCGGCGAGCTGTCCGCCACCAGTCCGGTTACAACCGGATCCGGAACGGCGAACCGGAATCCAAAATCCGGTCACAGAAGATCCGCTTCCGCTGGAACGCCGTTGATTTACTCCGGTTTGGGATTCTCTCCGGCGACGAATCAGAATTCTCGCGGCGCGACGTCGCCGAACCCCGGCGTTTTACCTACCGGAAACATTTGTCCGTCGGGAAGGATATTGAAAACCGGAATGGCCACACGAACTTCCGTTAAAACAGAGACGCTATGCACAGGCACGTCCAATTACGGCCGCGGTAACATCATTCGCAGCAACGGCAAGACAACGAATCAAACGACGAGAGCGGTGGCGGAAATCGGCGACCCAGAGGAAGCGAAGAAGGCAGGTAACGAAATGTACAGGAAAGGGAATTTCGCAGAGGCGTTAGCGCTTTACGACAGAGCAATCTCACTGTCGCCGGAAAATCCAGCTTACAGAAGCAATCGCGCTGCGGCGTTGGCTGCGTCGGGACGATTAGAGGAAGCGGTTAAAGAATACATTGAAGCTGTAAGATTCGATCCTTGTTACTCTAGAGCTCACCGGAAACTTGCTTCTCTCTATCTCAGGTACAATTTAATCCAATTCCTCTAGTTTCGTTGGTAATGATGTGAGTAAAAAGGAGTGATCTTTATTGGTTTTGGTTTAGATTGGGAGAAGCTGAGAATGCGAGACGCCATCTTTGTAATTCCGGGCAACGTCCCGAACAAGCCGATTTGCAGCGGCTGCAAACGCTTGAGAAGCATCTCAGGCGGTGTACGGAGGCTCGTAAGATCGGTGACTGGAAATCGGTAATAAGCGAAATCGATGCAGCCATTTCAAACGGAGCTGATTCTTCTCCTCAGGTAAAATTTATCATTGCCTCTTTTGTGTTTCCATAATCAGGGAGAGAGAGAGAGAGAGAGAGAGAGAGAGAGAGACTTGATCTTTAAACAATGAGGTTTGATGTTGCAGCTTGTAGCTTGTAAAGCAGAAGCCTTTTTGCGGCTTCATCAGATAAAGGAATCGGATTTGTGTCTATCCAGCATTCAAAGATTGGATCATAATCATCATTCTCAACCACAGGCGAAGCTTTTTGGTATGATATGTGATGCTTATGTGCTCTGTGTGCAAGCTCAAGTGGATATGGCGTTAGGAAGGTGAGCTTAAACTCGAAAGTGTTTTTGATTTCTTTATAAGTTTGGTGTTTGTTTGGTTTCTTGGGTGAGTGATTTAGAGATGATAGGTTTGTTGCAGATTTGAGAATGCGGTTGTAAAGGCAGAGAGAGCTATGGAGATTGATGGTAGCGATAACCATGAGGTGGTATCGGTCTTAAACAATGTGAAGAATGTGGCGAAAGCTCGTACCCGTGGAAACGAGCTTTTTAGCTCCGGGAGGTACTCGGAAGCGAGTGTGGCTTATGGAGGCGGACTAAAGTTGGATGCTTTTAACTCGGTTTTGTATTGCAATAGAGCGGCCTGTTGGTTTAAACTCGGCATGTGGGAGCAATCTGTTGATGATTGTAATCAAGCGTTGAGAATCCAGCCTAGTTACATCAAGGCTCTTTTAAGAAGAGCTGCTTCATATGGCAAGGTTAGATTCATTGGAATTGGTTTTGGTTTGAAACAGAGTTTTCAAGTGTTGAAAATTGACAGAGTTGTTCTGTTGAATGATGCAGCTTGGGAGATGGGAAGAGGCGGTTACAGATTATGAGGTATTGAGAAAGGAACTTCCAGGAGATATTGAGGTTGCTGAGTCTTTAGAGAGAGCAAAAACAGCTCTGTGGAGTAAACCTGAAGAAACTAAATACTTGGGATTCAATGACGAAGTTGAAGAGGTTTCGAGTTTAGATAAGTTCAAGACCGTGACGTCACTTCCCGGTAAAAGAAAAAACTGATTAAACCCACTTTATATACTTTTCAAGATTCCTCTGTTTTTCTGTTTGCTTAAAAATGGAAACTTTTTTTTGGTGTCAGGAATCTCTGTGTTTTACTTCAAATCATCATCGAACCGACAGAGCGAAGTGATATCTCCATTCGTCAACACTTTATGCTTGCGGTATCCATTAGTACATTTCTTCAAGGCAAGTCACATGTTCTTCTTATGCTCAATCTAGTAAAGCACTTTGCATTGGATTAACATTTTTGGCGCTTGTTTTATTTATTTTTTTTGTCTAACGAGGTATGTGTGTTTTGTGTGTCTGTCTATAGGTGGATGTTGAGGAGAGCATGGCATTGGCGAAAGCAGAGAGCATCAAGAAAGTTCCAACCTTTAAGATATACAAAGAGGGAGAGAAGTTGAAGGAATTGGTGTGCCCAAGTCACAAGTTACTAGAGGACTCGGTTTCGCATTTCCTCTTATAACACATCTTTCTTCTCAATTCTTTGAGAACGTAAATTGTTTCAAAGAGCCATTTTTTTTTTCTTTTAATTGAATTTTTCATTCTTTTTTCTTTGTTTCACTTTATTATTATCCTATATTGAATTCTGTTCTGATTATTTATACTTCTCCCACAAACTACCAAATTGTGAAATGACTCGAGTCTCTCCATCGGCATCATCGACCATATTCATTGGTAAAAATGCTACAAAGAGTACTACTTTTTTTTCCACCAATTATCATTATAATAACAAGTAACTAAATTAAAAAATCAGTAAGAAATCTAAAAATATAGATTTGTGATATTAAATAATAAACTATACCAAAAATATTTTACTTTTCATTTGAACAGAAACTAATAAAATACCAAGCTACGTATGACAATTTCTCAATGAGATTAAAAATAAGATTCACACAAGAAAAAGAAAAAAAAAACTTCACTCGGAAAGAATCACACAACAAAAGGTAAGCAAGTAAAGTTTTCTATAGACATGAGGTTCTCAATGTGATTTGGCATGCTTCCGATAAATTCCCAATCATCACGACTACCATCATTACTACGACCCCAAAACTGATCATTATCTTCAAATCTTTCGATCTTGATCCTTCTGTAACTATTCCTCTTTGGATCATAGTAAGACACATGAATCTCTTTATCCAGCCATGATACTGATACATAGACAAACTCACCATCATTCGTCACACAACTTAAAAAGCAATCAACCTTAGCAATAGGATCATACGGAGAAAATGGTGAACAAAACTCTTGGCACGACCATTCTTCTTTTTCGGCATCTTCAAGAACCCATAATTTGTAAAACAATGACTCTAAGATAACCCATGCTAATCTTCCCTTGTAGCTCACCAGTGAAAGTTTATTATTTACTAATGAGTCTCCTTATTTAGTAAACATATTATGGAGTTGAGATTTAATGACTTGTGTAGATAATAATAAATCATATCTCATCATTCTTGTCTTGAGAGACATTTGATTAAAAAACTCATTAATTTGTGGAGAGAAAATGTGTGCATATATTGACAATTGACCTAAGAGATAAAAAGGGAGGAAGTGTTCCCAAGCATCAATACAAAGCCTGAAACATTGTATGTTTGTGTGTCAAAATATGTATATAGCCAAAAATAAAGGGATGACTTGTGTTGGCTATATCTTAGAAACATATACTCCATCTGTTTCACTATATTTGATGTTTAAGTTTTTTGTTTTGTTCCTTATTATTTGATGTTTTAGACTATTAAATGCATTTTTTGCTAATTGGTGTCATAAAAATATTAACTTCAAGAAAATTCTATAATTGTGATTGGTTAATAATTATTTAAAGTGAAAAAATAATATATTAATAGTTAAACATTAATTGTTTTTTAATCTATGTGAAAACTCTAAAAGATCAAATATTGAGGAAAAGAGGGAACATATGTTTTACACTCAAACTCACATTGTGAAATTAGTCTCTCCATCGGCATCATCGACTTATATTCATTGGGTTGTTAACCGGTTTAATGTCCCTATTAAATGGTTCGTTTTATTTCTTCTTTCTGTTGGTTAAGAAACTCTTAATACAAATGGGCTGGTTTATGCCATCAATAGAATACCCATTAACAGCTAACCTACAGTAAAAATGATTATCTCTATAATTTAAAAGAAGTTTTAAAATTGTAAAATATTACAAAGAATATTAGAATACTACTGAACAATATTAATCAATTCACCAATTATCATTTCCGTATGAATATATATATAGAAACATATATGTTTACATCTCTCATGTGTTAACATTTAATTTTGTGTGTGTGCTTTTTCTTTTGGTCACATTATCATTTCCATATGAATATAAATTAAATAGGAATTAACATATGTGTTTACGTGTTGTAGATCGATGCATTGGCGATTTTATACAATTATGATGGTAAACTTAGGGGGGGCTTATTGTATCAATGATTTGGAGTTATTTGGATAAATCCAAATATATGAAGTTTTAAAAGGATTTGGAAAATCTCACCTCATAAGGTGGTATTTGGATTCTTTTGTTTTTAACTAGAAAATCTCTCACAAATCCCTCAAAACAGTTTTTATTAGTGAAATCCTAATTTTCCAATAAGAGGAGATTTTAAGGAATTTGTACAAATGATTAGTTCAATAACCTTGGATTGTTAGTGATTTTTATAAATACTAGATCCAATAAGAGGTGATTTGGAAAAAAAAACAAATCCTCTTAAATCATCAATCCAATAACCCCCCCTTAGTACCTCCGACTGGGAGAAGGTACATGTGATGATGCCACCACGACTGATCAATGACAACAGGAAGGAGATGTATACCATTCTAATGGAGGAGATGACTAAGAAGATATGCAATGGGGCACAAAATTGTCGTGAATGAATATTAATTATATCTATGTTAATGGGGCATCGTACCATATATATAGTAAGATCTTGAAAACCGTATAATAAGTGTTTTAGAAGAAGAAAAAGTAGAAAACCTAAAAGTCAACTTAGTCAAGTACGTAACCTTAAAATTTAAGTATTAAAAAATCTATTAAATAATCTATTACATGTGATTACAGTTATACAGTTATATAATGAAGCGTAATAAAACACGTTGAGAAATGGCATAGCGAGCCTAAGGGCTAGGGCATTTTGTAAAAACTTGTTCCTTTCCCTTTGTTTGACAAATTATGAAGGGTAAAGAACACATAAAATTGAGTTTCGGCTCTTATATCAGTTTTCGCAGGACGATTTTCTTTTCCATATAAGTTTTTGGTCGTCTCACTCTTTCTTTCGGTTTTATTATGAGGTTTATTGTCCTCGATGGACTTTCAGAATTCTTTAGGCTTTTTAATATGATATAAGTATCGGCTAATCATATTGGTATTGTACTGCTA
Organism: Erythrophleum ivorense; assembly: GCA_026724425.1. Classification (NCBI taxonomy): domain Eukaryota; kingdom Viridiplantae; phylum Streptophyta; class Magnoliopsida; order Fabales; family Fabaceae; genus Erythrophleum; species Erythrophleum ivorense. The sequence continues at coordinate 98,866 of JAIUCV010001161.1, forward strand.
TATATGTATATACTGTGGGAGTTTTTTTTGTATGATTTCTTTGGTCAACTTGATTTTCCAATGCCAATTCATATGATTTGATTTGATCTGATTTGGCCTTCGTTAAGTTGTCTTTTTTTTTTTTTTGAACATCCTTCGTTAAGTTGTCTCTATTGTGTTTTTACTCTTATCTTTCATATGATGTTAGTGTAACGTTGTGGTTAGAGACCAAAAACTCTCTTATTTCCCATTTCAACTTAATTATGGTCTTCCGAGAGAAAATCAGATTTTGTTTTTTTTGGCTCAAACCCATTTCTTTTTCTTGTACTGTTTCATTGTGTAGATATTCCAAAATAAAAGTCACCAAAAATGTAACCAAAAAACCTTTTTTTTTTTTTCCCTTGGGTTGGAACAAGAATCTACTAAAAGGGGTAAAATTTACAAAATGAAGACAAATTTCTTTTCTTTGTTACCATATCTTGTATTGGTTGGTGGAAGAAGAAGAACGATTAGATGCTGACTGCCCTCTCCCTTGTTCGACAATGGCTAAAAACATAAACTCATGATGCTGCAAATTACAAGCGGAAGACAAAAACATGTTTATATGGTTGGTTGTTCATAGGCAAGAGATAAACTCAAGTAAATAAAAGCAAACAAAAAGAGTCTACCTTAGAAGTAACTTGGGAAATCCATCAACCCATAATCAAGAGCTGCATGGACAGAGAAATTTCACTTATTATTACTAATACAAAGCGGGCAAAAAAATGATGCATAAACTGCTGCTGGTTATTAGTTCATGTAGTAAATCAACAGGCAAAGGCTAGACTAACAAGTAGAGTTTGAGGAGCCAAGTGAAAGCAAAAGAAACGAGGTCTATTGTGTAACGCGAAAGCCAAGTTGCAGGTAAGATTTGATAAAACAGAAATCACGACTATCACATCTCAATAGCTAACGGTTGCAAGTCATTTTGAGTTTATGACCCTGTTTCATCCTAGTATATTTTCTCAGTGTCATTCTCAAGCATTGTCCCGCTAAACCAAAAATGCATTCTCTTTAGTAACATCAATACCATTATTTCCTTACTTCCACAGCAATTAGTATGTAACCTTACCAGCTTCTCAATCAACATGACCAACAAAATTACAGCATCATGTTAAGCTCTTTTCATGCTAGTAGAATTCAAACAATCAACGTCCGGCTCATGCTTAAGCTATAGCAGCAAACAGAAGCGGGATTCAACTTTTAACCTCATGAGCAGTTTCCCAGCTAATGGTCATGTCACACATTCAGATTCCTCATTAATACCTAGGCTACTGAATCTTCCCACCCCTCAGCTATTGTTTTTTCTTCTCTTTTAAGTATGCTTGAAAACAATTCCTTGTGCATATGTGTCGTCGGTGGCACAGAGATTCAAAAGTAAAAGTAAACTCTTTTTTCAATCTTAAATGTTGGAAACTGGATCATCCCATTCAAGTTGTTGAATATCTACTTGTACATCTATTGGTTAAGAATATCCTCAAAGCCAACATTCAGAACGAATATTACCCAATTATGCTTTAAAAATAATGCAATACCAAACCCAAAAGAAGAAGCTTTGACTGACACAGAGGAAGGAGGTTTCAGGTCTCACCGGCGGAGGCAGAGGATGTCGGACCTTTGGACCCAGAGGTACGCCTGAGCTTGTGAAGACGAACCTGCATCTCAGTGAACAGCTGCATCCTATGGCATTCCAATTCCTTTGCGAATCGCATTCTCTGCTTCTCCAATTCCACCATTTCCTTCCGCTTCCTCTCCTCCACCCTCTCGTATATCTGCCCGAGCTTCTCAATTGCCTCCGCCACTTCCTTGTAACCTTGTTTCTGCTCAACCTCCCTCTCGCGTTTTCTACTACCTCCGCCGCTCGATCTGGACCTTGACCCTTCCGAATCATCTTCAGACGCCGGACACGCTGCGGCCGCTGCTGCTGCCGCGAATGCGTTAAGATTTCCGCGAAATCCGAGCAAATTGTCACCGCCGAGAGGCATAATCGCCGGCGCCGGCGCCGGGCGTCTGGGGATCGCCGATCGTGGAGCGACCGGAACTGGAATAATCGCCATCGGTAGTGACAGCCTCTGGTAATCAGTCGAATCAGGAGCACTAGACGTCGGAAAGCTTTCCCCGAGAAGGTCATCGAGAGCGGAGAAGAAAGGCCAGGGGCTGATGTAGGAGGCACCGGGAGTCGATTCCGAAACCCTAGCCTTCTCGAGTTTGTACTTCTTCTTCAAGGTGTCGATCCGGTTTTTACACTGAACGTCGGTGCGGTATGGCTGCGATTTGGCGGCGGAGACGTTTCGACCGGTGTTGAAGTGACGGTCGTTAACGGCGTTAGCCACCTCTTGCCAGTGCTTCTGACGGAGATTACCGCGGCTGAGATCGACGTAGCGACCGCCCCAGGCTTGGATGAGCGTGAAGGTCGCTTCCTCGCTCCAGCAATCCTCCCGAGAGAGCGTCGACGGTGAAGGACGGAAAGATCCCGGCGAAAAGGAGTCGTTGACGCCTTTCATCATACAATTAACAACGGCGAGTTAGATCGGAGAAGACGAACGGTGAGGATGAGAGAAACAGAGGTGGACGGTGACGGTAACGGAATTGAGGAGGACGGAGGTTTTTTTAAAAACAAACCAGCGTGTTGCTTTGTGTGCATGTACGAAGCCGTGAGCAGCTAAACGAGTCAGCCACAGCTAATTTATATATATCGTTTAATTAAAAAAATAAAAAATATATTGTGTGTATGTTGGTATCCGCTTAATTTATTTAATTTCAGTATATTTTTATGGAAATAACATGTAAAAAAGTTTGTAAAGTTAATTAGTAGTAAGCCTAATATGAGGTGAGGTAGCTCTAATCAAATTTGATTATGTTTCTGGTGTCCTTTTTTTCCAATGAATTAACACGTTTACTTAAATTTATAGTTTGTTAGGTTTTGTCTATTTTGGGTTGGTTTTTATTTTACAATTAAAAAAAAAAATTTGTTGATTTTTAATACCATGAGAAAGATTATTCGTAATATTCGAAAAGATAAATGAAATAACCCATCAAATTGTGAAACCTTGATTAAGTCGTGTTTTTTACTCTTTTTTTTTCACAATGTAAGATTGGTTTGGTTTTTTTTTTTTTTGACAACGATTGGTTTGGTTATATGAATGGTTTTGGTTGATATTAACCATTTCTATCTAGTTTAATTAGTATATATGGGTTTAATGGTTGGAAATGAATTGGTATCGACCCTAAATAGTATTAGTATGTAAAATGGATGATTTTACCCAGGGTGAAAGTTTGTGAAACCGTAGAGGAAAATCAAGGTTATTAACTCATCGGATATGATTAGTTGGATGTTTGGTATTTATTCTCTTTTAATATCCATACAATGCAATACTAGTGTCAAGAATAATTTGATAAAACTATCATTTTTGCTAAGCCATTGATGCATTACTATATAAAAAGATTGTGTTTAATGTATTTCTTTTGATTTAGGTGATGGACATAAATGGTAACACAAAATGCGGTTAGAACCTTACAATTGTCTTAACATTTAAAAACATCCTCTTACCTTTTTTTGTAGGTGTTTATGTCTCTTTTCTTCCAAAGAAAACTTAATCCGACAAAAAGAAAATAATACTCTTTTTCTTTGTCCATTAAAATTCGAAGCTCTTTTCTCACTTTTTTTTTTTTAATTTGAGGCAATGAATTATAAACGAATATATGCATATTTATATCAAAAATGGTTTCCTTGGCTGTGTTCATTGTAAATGCAAACGCAATGCAGGTACTAACTTATGGGCTTACATTCTTCTTAATTAGCCTCAGATACATAATAAATCAGAGACAGCTCCATGTGGCCCAATTATGACGTATGAATACGAAAAAAAAGAATAGAACAAAGCTTGATCACTCACTTGTTGTATACACAGTATACCGATACGGTGATACCTGCAAAATAAAACAGTAAGCGACTTCTCTCGCCTCTTGTAACTTCAAAAGTCTACTTTTATATGATATATATATATATTATTTTTTTTAAAGGTTCTGATTTCAGTAGTTTGGAATGATAAACGAAAAAGAGTTCCACAAAGCTTTTTGTGGATATGAAAGCGCCAAAGTTTTTTTTTGTACAAACTCAAAGAAGAAAGCCAACAAATAATATTCCGAAAAAAAAAACGAAGAACCCTCTTCTTGCTGCAAAGTTTCTTTCTATTCACAGAAGGAAAAAAAAAGATTCGAGAGAAGTTAGCAAAGCGAATACTCGCAATCTAGCAAACGAGAAAGTATCTCATGGCAGCTCGGTCTTTGTTCCGGTTCTGTCCAACAATCTGCAACACAAGAAAAAGAACATTCCATAAACCCGAAAGGAAGATTCAGGAACAAAGAAAAAACAAAAATAACACTATGACAAGTCACGAGACCTGCAATAAGCTTTCCCAGTGGCCCTTCAGGAATCTCAAGCCGAGCTCCCTCGTAAGCAATAGCATAAACAACCTGAGAAATATGCAAAAAAACTGGTTATATACATAACTATGTCTTTACGGAGTCTTCTTCCTGCTCAGTTACTGGTTATGTACATACCCGTTCAGGCGGTACTCCTTCCCAAGGTCTGGTTAACGTGCAGAGTTCCCACATAATTACGCCTAAGCTGAAGATATCACACTTTTCTGAGAAGGGTTCATTGCGAATAAGCTCAGGAGCCATCCACTCCGGAGTTCCTGCAGAGACTGCGTCTCTCATTGTCGTGCCTGTCATTATCCTCGACAGCCCAAAATCACATATCTTCACTGTCCATTTGTTGCTCAACAGACAGTTCGCGCTCTTTATATCACGGTGTACTATCCCCATCCGGTGTACGCACATCAACCCCCTTTGCAACATTTCAAAAACATTTCTGTTACTACAAATGAATATGAAACTTCCTCATTGGGAACTACATCTTTAGCTTGAAAGATTGAACTTACCTGCAAATGTCACGCAGCATCTTTAGCTTCCTCCGCCAGCTTAACTTCTTTTTTTGTCCACTCGAATGGAGCATATAATACAAAGATCCCATTTCCATGTACTCAGTGATCAGCGATAACCGTGGAGGCTTTGTGCATGCTCCAAGGAACAGTATAACTACAACAAGCCGAAGATGCCTGTTGATGAAAACTGATACTGGAAATCTTACAAATGAAAATTCAAAGAAATAGATGAGTACCGTTGGGATGTCTAAGTCGGCTGGTAGTTTGTTTGGATGCAGAAAAACAGGGCAGGAAAGAAAGTCAGAAAATTAGTCCAGACGTTTATTGCTAAATTTGAGTAAAAACAGAGAATGTCTAAAGAGATACCTAAGAATCGATATCTCATTGCAGAAATCTTCCATGTTCTCAGCTGTAAGGTCTTGCTCAAGAAACACTTTGATCGCGACGTCTGTTCCATTCCAGATCCCACGGAAAACTTCTCCGAAAAATCCTGGAAGGAAAAATCAATACAGAAGTTTTAGTTGGGTGGCTAATACGAAAGTACACTTTTGATGACAAAACAACCAAAGGGAGTAAAAAGGTGATGAATGTGAAGGATAATCAAGAAATACAAGATGTAAGCCATTGTTTAATCTTCTTGTCGGAAATTTATGGCCAACAATTTTACAAGAACGCATAAAACCAATTGAGAAACATTAAGCTAAGAGATACTTACCAATCCCAACACGAGTCCCAACCGTCAACTCGGAGAAGTCGATGTTCCATTCTTCATATGGTAGCAATGGCTTATTCTGGAACATGGGAGATCCCAATACTTTATCCCAGATGTGGCTTATATTATGATGTGACGATCCACTCCGTTCATATGATTGGCTTCGGTAGTTCTGGGGAGACGACGGTAGTGAGATTGCCTTCTGTGGATCCAGTGGTTCCCTGGAAAGTGTCGACCTTCCACCAGACACTTGGTCATGAGCGTCAAGATGGAAACCAGAGACCTAGAAGCAGAAAAGTCTAGTTAAGCCAAAAAAATTCACAATTGTTATCCAAATTGAGTAAACGTTTCTTAGCATCATAACTCTAAGCATGTTGTAATATCAAACAAATCCACTTGAAATTGATTATTGTCCTTTGTTGAAACAGAAAATGGATGTCTTATTTTGATTTCCCACGGATCACAACACAGCATTTTTCTAGGACTTCTCATTTCAACTTAGACGAAGAGAAAAGAGGCATAGAATGCTATTGCACCCAAAGTTTCTTCGTTCTCAGGTTTTCTATGATTACAAGCTGACAGCATAGCCAAATTTCTCAAAATATATTCAATGATGGATGTATTAATAAGCTTCCTATATATGAATTTTAACGTACATTTTTCTCGAGATGAGGGCCCTCGGTTCTGTCATTTGGAGAGTTAGGAGAGGAACCATCATCACATTGCTCTTTTGAGAGGCGATTCTGCTTCAAGGCTTCATTCATCGCTCGTACTGCCCTGAATTAGATTAGCAAGTAACTTTTAACAAGCTTTAGATATTTCAAAAACCATAATACAAGCTTTACCATGCACACGAAGTTCAATGAGACATAAACTAAATACCCACCTGACAATATCATCGCCAATCTCAGGAGTTATACTAATGCTTCTCCTCCTTATTCTCTTTGTTTCCAATTTCGCTCCCCCAACAGATTTGCTGCTGCACAAAATTTTATAGACCATTAATTAACTTTAGGCACAAGAACTAAGTTATCTGATACCATGTTACTAAAGCAGAAACTAGACGAAAGAACTTGGTAAGCACAAAACCAGACACTAACCAAACACCATGAAATGTTACAGTAATTCATGCATCCTCCTTTTTCTGAAAACTCAAATGTGCAACAACCTCTCCAACATATCTAAGTTGAAAAGCAAAGAAACCATAACCAACCTTGATGTGGCAACATCACCAGTGAATTCTCGTGCCAAGTTCGTGTCGCCACTTAGCATGGACCTTGTACGTGTTCGGAAGGAAAGATGCTCGGGACTGCAGATGCGATACAAATAAAACATCTAAGAAATTAGAGAACTGGATTTATGAATGATGGGGAAATCCCGACTCCAATTTACTTGGTTTCCGAATGCATAAACATATACAATTCAACAGGGATGAGAGTAACCTGGAACCAGCAGTCCTCTGATCAGCAATGACCTTTCTCCGGTTCTGCCGCCAAAACTCATTAGCCATGTTTGACTCGCTCTGTGAGAAACTGGAGAATAGAAGATAATAATATTGGCATACAGTCATCTACTCCATTCGTCCATATAAATAGAACAGAAGCTAACTTCAAACCTTGGGTTGGTTACCCCAAAAACATAATAAAAATAACAAGGCTTATCACCTTAATTTTCTCTCTAGCGCGGATGTAGATCGTAACAGCATATTCCTTGATGGTGGACCAGACAGATTTGGAGCCCCTTCCAGTTTTCTATGCAACAGAAGGTTTTCATCTTTTTCTGCACTGTACAACAACAATAATTAGAAACTCTGCACACCAAAACACGAGTATTGAATAAATCGGTGGAGTAAAATATGGTACACACATCACACATGCAAGTTCATGAAGTGAGATTAAACATTTTAAATTCCCAATATCTACTTACTTTTCGTGGTCAGTTCGTTCTGGATAACCAAACATGGGACTGTTTGGCTCCAAAGGTGAATCGCAAGAGTCATTCTCTGCAGAATCACTTTCCCCTGCCGCTGAGACATGACTCATAAAAATTGCCTTGGTTGATAAAGGAATTAGCTGACCAGGAAATCGCATTAGATCAACCAGCATTTCCACAGAATTTAGCAGAACCGTAACAGAAATATGACTATATGAGTCCACACTCTCAGCAGCTCCATCACTTGGCAAACCCTGTTCAACCCAAATGCATAGCATGTTTAAAGCTGGTCAGAATATTTGGCACTTAAGCTTTTTCTCGATAATAACCCTCTATTAAAACTAATCAATCACATGCAGAAAATGGGTGACACTCAAGATCGCTGATTAGATTTTAATTCTTACCACTACAAGCCTACTTTGAAGACCAACCGTATCAGCTAAAACTTTAAACAGAATTGCTCGAGGTCGGCAAGAACCGTGCTTGATCTGTCCTAGTAGTTGAATACCACAGTTTTCAAATGATTGCGTAGTTTTTGCCGGGCTCCGCAGAGTTGATTGCTTATAAACATCTGCCACCTGCCAGAAAATTTCAACAAAGGTTTCCAGATAAATAAAAGGACTAATTATGAAATGCTTACTCGTACTGCATCTATAACAACTTTGATGTTCCTTTAAAGCGTAATGAATGGATGCAGGAGAAAAGGGCAAGCAAACAAAGATAGGCAGCTTCCTAATTAACACTTTTTCCAAGTAAGCACAGACGGGAATAGAGAAAGATTGAGGGCAAGCAACTAATAGTCTGGGAAAGTTTATTTTGATACACAGCAGAAAAGAAATTGATAGTCTCACGCTTCGAAGAAAAAGAGACGTGCATTAAGATCACATGACTTCTAATTTAGTATTATAACGGACACTCTCAGCTTCATTTTATTATTAGACATACAACTTGTCTCAACTCTTCCTACCTCAGTTTAATCCATCTAAGATCAATACCATTGTATGGAGCTTTAAAGTAGAAAAACAGAATGGTAATTTAGTGATTTCTCACAGGAACAAATTTCGAGTATGTATTTTATAAAGGATATGTTGCAGTTAGATTCCACTAGCAAATGAGATGATAAATCATGCAACGTATCAAGAAATATTCTAAGATGATAACCACACTTACCAGTCCAGCAATTTTCTTAATTATAGTAGCCGGCTTTGAGTTCAATCCACTGACAAGTTTTGTAATCAACTGCTTTTGCCTGAAAAGCTTTTTATCTTTCTGAAAATCTACAAGAATCACATCAGCCTTTAGACCTTCGTCACCCAGAGCATGAAGATCGTCCAATGTAGGAATGCTATTAAATAGCTGCTTCAATCTATTATCCTGTAGAAAATTTTAAAATAAACATTGTGAAAAAGCCAAAAAAAGATTCTAGACTTGGGAGGTAATGATTCTTGACAGGTAACACTAGTTTAATCGAGTTCGAATAAATCTCACTGAAACATTATTGAAGAGAGCTAATATCAACCAAAAGTAGCTTACCGGGATCACAGAGTAGAAGCCATTTGGGATCGGCTCAGAAAGCGAACCAGTGTTCCAAAGAATATTTGACGCACTATTAGCTGGCAGCCCATCCTGCCCAAGATTTTTGGGCGAGTTGTTATTACTAGAGGTCTCTTCTTGTGATCCTAGACTAACAGAACCAAATCTCTCAACAAATTCTGAAGGCCACCAGTTCTCATTAGAAGGTCCTTCCTCTGATGGCCCAGCATCATCTCGAGTCTCTCCCATTTCCAATTTCCTTGAGGTCTAAAATTATATCAGCCCCTTCTTATCCCAAAAAGGAACAGTACATAAAAGAAGGAAATCTTAGAGAATATTGAAGCAAACTTCATTTACCAGTAGCCTTTAAGGTGGAGGTCATTCGATCTGCATACACAGAAACGAAAATGGTATATAAAAAGTTCGATGGTAATTGGAAAAAATGGAAACAGAAAAGGCAGAGTTTATGATGCATTTACTTGAAGGATATGCATACATAAATACACCTTAAAGAAACGAACTAGTTGCAATTGTTATCCCACACCAAAACCTAACTAGTGCCATGCTTAACAGAGGAAACTTGCAAAATTTCTCCACTTGAACGATGGTTGCATTAGTCACACTACTAGAATTTTGATGCGTGCATCCAATAGACCAGCGTCTGTCTCAAATGATTGCAGCTATTTCGTTCTCCTCGAATTCTAAAGGGAAAAAACAATCTACAGGATCAAACCTACACTTTTGATTTTACCACCAAATATCTCACTGATGCATAAACTGATCCATTATCAGCCAATATACAAAACATGAAGCGAAGACCAAAACAATAAAATTAACTATCTTGATCCAATCTCACTCTTAAGTCAACTGCAGAATCTTAAATGGATCCTAAATGAACTGAACAAACCAACTTAGATCCCATGAAAATCTCAAATACCACAATTCTCCGTAAATTTACTCCAGAATATAACAGTTGATAAGTGCGATCCCGTTCGATCTACCCAGAAAGTCAGTTTCAACGCGAAACCAATCCTAACGCAAAACCCACCAATACATAAGAAGAAGAAAAAAATCATCTAGAAACCCCCTAGGTTACGCAGCACGAACATAAACCAAATGAATCACAATTCCAGAGAGCAAACAAAGAGAGAGAGAGATAGAGAGAGAAGTTCAATAAGGGTTTTTGTAAAATCACCGAAATCAGATCCACGCATTCAATTTCCGATCGAACTCCCGATTGACGAATATGCGAAATCAAACTGCATAAAACAACAAACTCGATCCCACTGCGAAGGCAGATGCAGTAGAAATCCCGATCAAAGGCAACAACAAAGAGCTATGCGTTTCTGTACACACATACAAACAATCAGAGAGCATATGCTCTCATAGAACTGAAAAATTGGGATATTATATAGTTTTGATTTTTGACATTTGAGGGACCAAAAAAAAGTGAGTGATGGGATTTTAGGAAAGTGATGCAGACGAGGGAAAGGCGAGGAAGAAGGAGACGACTGACGAAGTGACGATGGTGAAGTCACGTGCGATATGATGAGTCACGTGTCAAAAAGGAGATGCACCTCTCCCCGATCGACAGCTGGTACCACACGTCATCCCTCGTGAATCACCAACGTCGCTTCTTTTTTTTTTTTTTATTGGTGGTAATCTTATGCAATTTTTGAAAAAGTGGTTTTCTTATATGTTTTATGTTTTAGGTAATACTGTAATAGGGAGATTTTATAAGAAGAAGAAAATTAGAACATATATATTTTATTTTTTGACAACAAACATATTTCGTAGATCTATTAAAAATGAGATGTTCTTTGTTCAGTGACGGGATTGGCCTTAATTAATTAAACTACTAAATGTATAAATAAATATGGATTTTGTTTATAAGTTCGAATAAAGAATAACCAAAAATTGAGAAGCTATTATCGGTTAGTCCTCCTTGCATTTTTTATGATAAACAATATTTTGATCAAATCCATAGATATTTAAATTATTATCATATATTTAATACAATTTTTCTATTATGATCATTTTTATATAAATAAAAATGTTAGAATGTGGAAGTTTATTTGGTATATGTTATTTATCATGGGTTCATTTAATGTTTTTATTTTGAGTTTGGATTTGATTTGATGAACTTGAAGATAAATATAAGTTTTTGAGAGATTTTAAACGAGTTACAGTTAGACACGTTATGGTTTTGTTTTTAATAATAAAATTGTTTGTTTGTAGAGATAAAAAAATTTGTATAAAATCTATGTAAAATTATTTATGTAAATTTTTCCAGAATAAAAATAGTAGCTTGTGACCTCGTCATTTGCCAACGACACCTTGATTTTCTATAAGATGTTAAATTCGTACCAAGATAACATAATTTTCGAGGTGTTATGATAATTATTGTATAATAACATAATCGTAAATTGCTACTCCCTCTGTTTCTTATTATTTGATTTTTTAGAAAAATGTATCTGCAATTATCTGGATATATTAAACTCAAAACACATCCAGATACATCCAAATAATTGCAGATACATTTTCCTAAAACATCAAATATTAAGGAACAGAGGGAGTATGTTCTTAAGTTGTATTTTTTTTTTTTTTTTTTGAATTGAATGTCAAAATTATATTTAAACAAAAAAAAACTTTGTTACAATGAGTGCTACATCCTTTTGAGGGGTGAAAACAGAGCTGAAACAAAGAGCTAAATATTAGAGAGATAATGTTAAGGCTTGCTGCCCTAAAGAAACCATTGAGTTCCATAATGTCAAAGACACTCATCTCTAGTTTGTAGATAAGGTTTCCAAATTTTCATGGGGTGATTTCATTGAGCGGCGTGAGATAAAAGTTGGAAGAAGACCAAGATGAACCAATCTAAACAAATTGTAGATGCCAGTTTTTGAACTTCATCATCCTTCACATACGAATTCACCAGCTCCATAATCAGCAACCAAATAGTTCTTCATCATTATTTCTGACCCAGAATCAAAACCTATCCGAGAAAAAACCAGGTTAAAGGTTAAAATTATGTATTTTCACTAGGGTTGTGCCAAAACTGAATATTTTAAGCAAAATTAATATTGTTTATCAGAATGCAGAGATTACTTGCTTCATTCAGATCATTTAAAAACCAGACAAAGCTTCTAAAACAACCTACAACGACCGTTTTAGAACGCCAACAGAGAAAATATCACAAACTAAATCATCAACCAGAGCAGAAACTATCTCTCCTTCTATATCAATGCCTTCCTCAAACATCTCTCTCTCATAACCAATCCATCTCCCTTCTAAACAGCTCATGTCATGATCTACAAGCTCGTCGATCATCATCTCTCTCATCTTCTTCAACACTTTAACTTCTCTGTTTAACTCTTCAGCCAACAAATCTCTCTGTTCCAACAAAATCCCACCTGTCATCATCATCCCTTTGCAGCTTCCAATCAACATCCTTTCAAACTTCACCGCTAAGCACTGATTCACACAGTCAAAAAGCACCTTTCTTTCCATCTTCATTGACATTTCAGCTCCTCGAGAGCGTTCCATTTCATCAAAGAGGCTCGAAGGTAATAACAATTCCTCTGTGGTTGTCCCTGAGGCGAATTCTTGAAACATGATCTGGCCAGAGTTTAGGATCTCTGTTATGTATTCGAGCTCCCAATCCAGTGTTGCTGCGGAATCTGTTTCAACTACGGTTTGGTGGGACTCGTTTGATGAAAACCAAGTGAGCTCTTGATCTGTTAAACCAGAAATTCAAAAGAATCACAACCTGTTAAAGAGGAAGAAATTCAAAACATAGATTGACAAAGGCATACCATATTCTCTGTCATGTCTGCAATCTGAGATACTCTTGCTGCAGGAGAGTGCGAGATCATCGGCTTCTGTAAGAGTGCTGATGCTGCTAACTTCATGTTCTTCTCCTTGTATCATCATCTTCTTCTTCTTCAAGGCAGAAAAGACAAGATTTTTGATTTTCTCAGAGGCTGGTAAGCAATAATAGAACAGTGAAGCTACATGCTACGGAAACTAACCTGGAATTTCTGGCTGTTATAGATTGAAGTGCAGTCAGAAACGGAGTCACTCTCTGATAAGACTTTATCAAGACTGTTCTGAGTCAATTCGCCATGTTTTCCGTTCACTCTATCCTTTGAAATGGAACTCAAAGACTCTTCTTGGATCAAGCAAGAGCTAGATGATTCAATCTTGGAGGTCAATTCCCTTAGCTTTTGCTCCAAAAGCGCATTTAAAGAATCGCCGCCTATCACATTGAACTTAACAGCAGAGTCTGCATCTTGTTTGGTTCCTTGTGAATGAGATGATAAACCTTTGATGGAAGATGAGAAAGTGAAAGAAATCACATCCATGTCTCTTTTCTGATCGTCTTTACTCGTGGTGCTCGAGTCACCATCAATGGAAACGTTACATTTTATCGACTTTTCTACTCTTTTGATCCTCTTATCTTCATAGATTCCCTGTTCTTGCACTCCGTTCCGCGGTTTTTTGTTTCGAGGAAGACTCTTTTTGCGAGATAAAGGTAAAGAAGTAGGCTTTTCTGCTGATGACATAGTAAAACTCTGGCTCTTTGATGTAGATCCACTTTCCACAAGAACCTTATTCACAACTTTGTTCAATACTTTCCTGGATTGTTGGTTGTCTCTGCAGTTCTGCTTCTGGTTGTTCTGCTTAAGCACATTCTTCCCTGTGCTCAAGGAAGATCCTTTGAGACTGTTTTGGCTTTTAACCGCTCTATTCTTAGCTTCAGCTTTCTCCTTTTGTCCCGAAGAAGTCCTCTTGTTGCCGCTTGAGGACATTGTTTTGCTGTCTTGCTTCTGGTTACTGCCGGCCTTTGCTTGCGCTGAGAAAGAAGGTGGCTTCCCTTCACCAAACAATGTAGTTTTCTTCTCGTTTTGATCTCCTCTTAGGTACTTACTGTTACGAGTATCATTTGACATCTGAAGGAATGAAGTTGAAGCTTTCTGTGCAGCCTCTAGTTTCTCTTTCAAATCACGAATCCTTAATGGAACCGGCGAGGAAGTAGAATCAGACGATGAAACCACACGCGTTCTTGCAATCATCCGTGGACTTGGCTCGATCATTTTCGAAGCAGCTTCCATGACACAAGCAGGGCTCCTAGATGGAACAAATCCAGGGTTCCTTATAGGTGACAAGAGCTTGTTGTGAGTGACAGAGATCGGTTTAGCTGATCTTGGAGGTAAGGTTTCGGTTTGAAACCGCTCTATCATCCGCTTACGAGGCCCTCTACTCGTTCTTGAATCCAAATGATCATATGAAACACCATCGAAGTCACTCTGATGATCAGCAGTGTTTGCCTGGCGAGAGGATCTGAGAAAGTATGGATCAAGAACAGGATCAACCCTTGGCTCCACATCGTTTGGTAACGGTAAACACTCTAAACCCATGAGCCTCGCTACCACACTCGGTGCTCTAACCACATTTCCATCATCACTAGTTACAGAGGATGCACAACAGCTCGAGTCACTTCTCGGCGGGTTGTAATTTGAGCTCTTTACAGTCTGTTCAACCTCATACTGTTACAAACACATCACACCAGAGAACACAATCAGCTCATGTCATTCATTCACTATTCCAACAAAAAAAAAAAAAAAATGAAACATTTCATAAAAGGGTATCGAGAGAAAGGCTTACAACAGAATGTCGTGTAATTGAGGGGTTTTGAACATTCTCTTTTGCTTGCTTTGAATCTTCTGTATAAAGTAAAAGAAAATTTAGATTATTGAACTGCATTGATCTTAGTTTATATATACAACAAACACTGGTATAGATAGTAAACAAAAGAAAGAAGACATACCAGAGAGTTGGGAGATATTGGATGAGAAAAGCTTCTTCCTGGACTTTCCAGGCCAATCAAACAGATTTAGAAACGTTCCTCTAGGTCTTTTTCTCTCAACAACATCCATCTTATTTCACCTATGGATTACAACAATTGAAATCAATTTCAGTGGATCCCAACAATTTAGCAGCAGAAAAAGACCCAAATTTTGCAAAGTAATTATAATAAAGCACCCAATTTTAATCTGAAGGATACAAAGAAATTGATAGTTGTAAGAGAAGATCAAATGAAATTAGATCAGGAATGACAAATTTTACCTCTCTGTTTCTCAGGATGCGAAAGCCCTCACCTTTTACTTATGGATCCATCCATTAAGTACGGTTTTTTTCAGAAACCCTTGTATAAGGTTATCATATTCAGCGAAATTTTTGGGTGTCTACGCTCATAAGATTGGAGCAAATCCAATCGGAAGATCTGGCCCTGAATGCGACAAAAGCCCTGCACTTTGTGTTCTATCGGACAAAGAAGATGAAACACAGAGAGGGATTAATCGAATCAGAATAGAGAGAGAGAGAGAGAGAGAGAAGATTTGGGATTTTTGTGAAATGGGTCAGATCAGGAAAGTTCATACAGATTTGAGATTTGGGGGTTTTTGGTTTGAGATTTGTGATTTAGGTAGCGAGCTAAAAGAAGTGGAGAAGCAGCAATAGACGTTAGAAAAAGAAGAGATAAGCAGAGTTTGAATTGAAATGACGACAGAGAGGAGAGAGCCGTTGAGAGTGAGAGAGAGAGAGAGAAGGCAAAGAGAGTTTTGAATTTAGGAAGTTGAAACTTGAAAGCTCTCCTTTGGGAAATTAAAAGTGTCACCTTTTTTCTACACATCAAAAGGAAATATTTTTCTATAAAAGATTTGGCTTTTTTTGTTTATACAATGATTGATATATACAGTAATAAGCTTGATAATGTTCATATTTAGCATCCAATGAAGTCAAACTTGTTGTTATATGACCAGAAATATGTGCACGTTTCAATTTCTACTTTCTAGTTTCAAACGTAAGAAGATTTTGAATTTGGTTAGGGGACAAAATAACACAATTTTTAAAACATAGCGTTTCAAAATTTTCAGTTGAAGAAGAAAATAAAGGCAGCAACTTTATAGTAAACAGCGCAGAGTGTATTGATATATGCCATATGATAGTCATTTTTTAAGTTATTGGGCATTAACGAAATTAAATTTGGGAATCACAAAATGGATTTTTGGGATTCACTTTCGTATAGTTTGAATCCCTTTGGTTCTATGATTCAAATCAAACACTTCCACACAATGTTTTTTAAATAAAACATATATTGAAAAAATAAACGAAAAATCAAACATAGTAGAGAGTTTTTTTTCCATCTAGGGTATCCTCATCAACAACAAAAAAAAATCATTTATATTTAAAAGTTGTAATATTAGTAAACAAGAAATAAAAATTTGATATATTTTTAATGAAATTAACAAATAACCAAAAAAAAAAACTTTGAGTTTGAGTTAATGGATCATTTAGCCACTCCTCAGTCACATTTGGAATAAGGTTTGACAAAATGGAGAAAAGTATAATTGAGGAAGCATTGGATTACTTCAGGACACACATTCTTCACTAGAAAGAAACACTTGATCCAACTTGGTTCTTCTATGTACACTTCTCCTCTATAAACACCTTGAAATATATTTTTCGCGCATCTACTCACTGATTCCGAAAGAAAACAATCTGAACCGTACTATTCAAAAAACAAAACATACAAAAACATAGAATTAGCTAATATGTCAATAGAATTAGAATAAATGAATAACTATGCTGAAAACAATAAATAATTGGATGATTTAATATATATACATGACTTTACTTACTCTTTTTATAAATTCAGGAGTTGACATATCTGTGGCAATAATCCCAGGAAGAACAATTGTTACTTGAACTTCTGGATTGAGTTCAACCTTCAATGCTTCAAAAAACCCTACCAATGCTGCTTTGCTTGCCTATATCAATAACCAATTAACATCAACATTATCAATGACTTAACAATATAATTAGTATTTTGTTTTTCTATAGTAAATAAGAGAATAGATTTCTATTTCGTGAAATATGAACTTACTGAATAGACAGCTAGCAAAGGAATAGGTATCTTTGCTGTAGCTGAAGTAATGACAATGATTTTTCCTTTGATCTTTCGAAGATGAGGAATTGCATAATAAGTTATGTATGCTGCACCCCAGAAGTTTGTATCCTTAAGATAAATTACGTATATTAGTCAATATATATTTGAAAAATGGAGCTTCCTCGAATTTTTCATTAATTTAAAAAAATATATATAACAACTGATTTCAATAATTTCTCAAAACTTTATCTTCGTGTTGTATGTAAAACTTATACATTTTTGGTTTTAATTTCCTTTTACTAATATATATATACATACTTTTAATATGAATGCATTTTGCATGGAAACAATAGAAGGTGTTAAAATTATAAAGGAACCAAATGGAACAATTTCATATGATATATTTACTAAAACTATTTTCCACAATACTTTTAAGGATGAATTTAAATATTTAGCTCACTTCATATATCACATGACAACTTTGAAGATAAATAAATTGAAAATTTACCATTATACGAGTAGCGTCTTGAACTTGAGAGAAATCCTCAAACAAAGTGGATTGATTTACACCAGCATTATTAATCAGATGATTCACTGCCAAATTATGATTACTCAATAAGAATAATAGCCGTCTAAATATTCAATAATTACATAAATATTTATAGATTTCATTATTTATGTCGAGTACGTTTAATTTGTTAAATTTTCTGCTAATATGATATAACTCAGTTCAATATATATATATATATATATATGAGTTGAGAGTACTTACATTTTCCAAAATGAAGTATAGTCTCGTCGATGAATTTCATGCAGTCATTAACTTTTCTAACATCACCAGCTATGACGATGACATTAGGAGAACCTAATTGTCTTGATTTCTCGGCTACTATTTGTAGAAGATCCTCTCTTAGAGCAATCAAAGCTAGTTGCGCTCCTTTCTTCGCGTATTCGTATGCGAGATGCTTTTTTCCACCAAATAAAAAGTAAAATAACATATAAATCAAACACATGCTAATTCCGAGAAAACGAAGAAATCAATATATTTTTTTTCAATCTCTTCTTACAACTTGATTGATAAATGAAACGGTAGTATCGGTTATCCATAGTACAAGACTAGTTTTGTTTTTTTTTTTTTTACGGGTTGAAGAAAGATCTTTAACTTAGATAAAGCCAAAAAGAAAGAAACAAAAGAATGATATCAAAGCTAACCTCTCCGATGCCGGAGGAAGCTCCAGTGATGAGCACTACTTTCCCGGCGACATCTTCAATGCAAAAATGCTTACGAACACAATTTAGAAGTTTGATCAAAAGATAGACTGGGTACAAGAAGAAGAGGAATGTGAGGGTAAGAGGAGGAAGAAAAATATTGAGAATGATGTTAATCATATCCATATCTGATTCTTAATTTGCAGGACAACAACATCAAAGTTTTCTATATAAACTTCTTTTACATGGTAAAGAAAAGAAAAAAAAAAGTTAAAATGCTCAGTGGTTTCTTAATCTTCGTGCTTCGTCAAGTTATTAATAAGATACAAATTATCATGTCAGAGAAACATGTGGGAACTATTCGCATCTTAAGATGCTCAAAGGTCATGGTAATAAATAAAGTTACAATTACCTATCCATAAATAAAAGTTTGTACATGGTTTGACAAAATATGTACACGTTTCGATTTCTACTTTCTAGTTAGAAAAGCCCTAAGGGCCGAAAGAAGTTAGGCCCATTAATTCACAGGGAACAAAACCATTGATAAATCCTAAAATCAGAGCCATCTTCTTCTCTCTTCCTCTTAAACCCTAATTTCTCTCTCCCAAAATCTCTCTCTCAATGACCACCACCGTAGTGTCGCCGCCGCAGCAGCAAGAGGAGCTTGTTTCCGCTTTGCCGACTTCAAGAGTGAGTCCCAAGACGGTGGATGGCGGCGTCAACGCCCTGCTCAAATGGAGAAGCGAAAAATCAAAGACGGAGAAGCCGCAGCTTCTCGAGCAAGACGAGTTCGTCTACCTCATCGTTACCTTGAAGAAGATCCCACAGACGAGCCGTACCAACGCTTACCGTATCCGTCTGCCTCATCCTCTCATCGACCCGGCGGAAGATTCGCCTGAGCTTTGCCTCATCATCGATGACAGACCTAAAAGCGGTCTCACGAAGGAGGATGCGATGAAGAAGATCAAATCGGAGAACATTCCGATCACTAAGGTTATCAAGCTCTCGAAGCTGAAGGCAAATTACAGGGCGTACGAAGCCAAGAGGAAGCTCTGCGATTCCTACGACATGTTCTTCGCTGACCGGAGGGTGATTCCTCTGCTTCCGAGGTTGATAGGGAAGAAGTTTTTCGCGACGAAGAAGCTTCCCGTGCCGTTAGATTTGAAGCACAAGAACTGGAAAGAGCAGATGGAGAAGGCTTGTGGATCTGCTATGTTCTTCATGAGGACGGGGACGTGCTGCGTCATCAAGGTTGGTAAATTGTCGATGGAGAGCAACGAAATTGCAGAGAATGTGATGGAGACTTTGAATGGAGTCGTTGAGATCTTGCCTAACAAGTGGAAGTACGTTAGGTCTTTGCATTTGAAGCTTTCCGAGAGTTTAGCTTTGCCTATTTACCAGACCGTGCCTGATTTGAAGCTCAAAATCGATGGTTTTGAATCCGAGAAGAGTGTTGTTGTTAGGGAGGAGAAGAAGGTAGGTGAAAGTGATGATGTTGTTGTTGCTGTTGATGGTGGTGAGAGTAGTGAGAAGAGTGTTTCGGTGAAGGGGAAGAAGAAGAAAGGTAGGATTCATGAGGTTAGGTATATGGATAGTAATGTAACGGAAGTGCTTGATGAGGATGAGATTGGTGATGTTGAGGTTAGTAATGAGATTGTTGTTGAGTCTGGCGATAGTGAGAAGAAGATGAGGAAGAGGAAGAAGGCGGTCACTGAAGTTGCAGAGAGTGAGAAACCGATGAAGAAAGCGGCCAAGGGGAAGCTGAAAGAGAAGAGCAAGGTTGCTGCGTTAAAGCCGAAAGAGAAGAGCAAGGCAGCTGCTTTAAAGCCGGAAGAGAAGACCAAGGTTGCTGCTGTAAAGCCGAAAAAGACAAAGGTAATGAAAGAAGAGTCTGGTGGTGGTTTGAAACAGAGGAGGACGAAGAAGAGTGTGCTTAAAAATTGAGACAATGGAAGATGAGTTTTTTTGCTACTTTTCAATTGAGTAATTTTGAGTATGGTTTTATGTTTTATCGTAGTGCTGATTACATTTTGGCGTCTTTCATATCTTGTAATGCTTCTCTGAAACATTGAACCAGTGAATGTGGTTTGGTGGAGGAAAAATACTACTATTACCATTTTGAGTTTTTTCTTATTTAACTTTCTTCGTTGTAAACAAGAGTGCTTATCTTAGATTGTTGCAAACTTAGTGATGATGTATTTGCATGAGTAAATGACTCACAAAAAAACATCTAGAAGGTCTGAAATTGCTATAAACATGAAATAAGGAAAGGCAAAGGATTAATTTATGAATAATAATAAATATGACACTGTTTGTGAGCAATTGTTTACGTAGACAAAAAAATACTATAATATCAAACTAGTGAAGTAACCGTAAAGATGTATGTAGTAAAACATTATCATATAATGAAATAGGCTGAAACTTAATGTGGTCACAAATATGTAAGAACCTTTTTGACCACAAAGCAGCAAAAGCATCTGAATGGTTTCCAATTTATTCTCCTGATTGATAAGATCCTTCCTTGTGTCGGCTCGGCTCTTTTTCTTATATGCTTAATTCTTTTTCGTGAACTCATTTTCTAATCACAGGACCTCTGTACGGAACTCTCCATATCACAAAGTTATCTGGAGGTTGGTACTCTTCGAGCCATGTCACATTCGAGATCACTTCTCCATTCATCACTTCAATCTCACCTGGTTTCACAGATCACATCATCATCAACAACATTGCCACAAGAGTAACAAATGATAATCGTAAACCGCTATAGATCTAATCCGTGTGTTCCATGATATCTGCATTTAGATTCTTAAGTCTTAACTAATCAAGAATCTATAGGTTGTTCCCTAACAAAGTGCCAAGAAATATAATAGCTTCTTAAGCGATTTTAAGTCATGAAGTGGTGTCTTAGTTGAGCTTGTGTTACTTTACCAGGTAAATCTCGTATTGGGGATTTTCTGAAGTAGTTGCAGTGTCTGCCGTGAGTAGAAGAGTAC
The DNA here is from genome assembly GCA_026724425.1 of Erythrophleum ivorense. Taxonomy (NCBI): domain Eukaryota; kingdom Viridiplantae; phylum Streptophyta; class Magnoliopsida; order Fabales; family Fabaceae; genus Erythrophleum; species Erythrophleum ivorense. Next base: position 120,163 of record JAIUCV010001161.1, read on the forward strand.
GGAGGAGATAAGATGTCGAAGATTGCGCAATGAGTAATGGCTTTGAAACAATGAATGTTTCCCCCGGTTGTTGGATATAGCGTGGTAGCTGGGCACGGGGCAGTCATGTCAGTATCCTTGACCAGCTTCGCGGGTCTTGCTATGAATAAATGCGAACAATAGAGATTACTCAGACAAGAGTTTTGAAAATGATGACCATAGCACACACAAGTTGATATTGGGCGGTTTACGTGTCACCATTACCTTGCAATGGATCGTCTAGCTCTGATGGTTCAGGCTCAGCCCAGTCATAAGACTTCACGTGCATTGAACCGTAAACGAGCTTGCTTAGCACTGTCATGCCTGGATGATTATGAAGTGGTATGATAGAAGAAGGTGGCATGCAGAAAATTCCAATCTGACAAAATAATGATCAACGCATAAGCAGACAAGAATTTCAAGAAATCATTCCAAATGGCTGCAGGAAAGAGGAATCTCCTTCAGTGTTTGAAAATTTAAAATCCACATCAACAGCAGTAGTCCTGGTTACAACACGAGAAGCCTAGCAGAGGCATTTCTAGCGAAACAGTATCAGGTGATGTATATATATATTTCTATGCATATCCGATTGTTCTCAAGATTCCATAGCACATAAATTAATTATGCACTTGTTTGACCACATTGATTAAGAGATACTCAAAAAGCTAAAAAACTACAAGCACTCTGGAATAAAGTTATCTCACCGAGAAGCTGTCACACTCATGTAAATTAAGATACTTTATTGCCGGCAGAGAATTATGGTTTCCATTACGCTCGTTCCCAGGACCAGGCCAGTTACGCACCAATTGAGCTTCCTGTTCCAGACCAACATCAGACGGCTTGATTTTCTCTGAAATCAAACAAAAATTACAAGTATCACGTACGGGACTGGATAAACAACAGTACCCTTACTACATCAGAGAGTGAAAAAGCCCAAAATAGCACTGCAATTCAGTCATCATGAGCAAAAACAGTGTGCCTAAAGAACATGATGAACAAACAAAAGAATGGAAGAAACTTAAAAAAAGTAGTCGTACCCAACATATTGCGAACCTTGTCTAAGGCCTCCTCGGACACAGGTCCATTAGGTGAGAGAGATGCCTTGCAAGTATTGAAAAGCCTCTGAATATAATACGGCATGATACAAAAAAAAAGACCAACTCCAAGTTCTTGAGCTCAGTGTCTGTTTTTCCAGTTTCTGAAATACTATGGCAAAAGAAACAGCGATGATCACCTTCTTCAGTGATTCTCAAGCACTGCCCTGAAATATGTGAAAAGACAACAACTTCAACTTCATATAGAAAGTATACACACAAATCTGAAAACATATTTTACAAATCCAGGAGCTCTGAGTCTCTGGCAGAGTGGTGTTTATTGATGAACTTTAACAAGTGATTTGATTAAAAGTTTGCTTTACACATTGAATTCAAAATCATCACACACACATGAAGACAAAGTATCGCCAGAAATAGAATTTAGGTCAGTTATTTAGCTTTCACTGAATCTTAAATCGAACTGAATCATATTAAACGATGCTCAACAAGTTTTCTCAATTCCATCGAGAATATTAAAACCAGAAACAAACAAAAATCAAAACCTCCGTTGGCAAAAACATTTCTCCAACGAGAGAAATGGAGGATTTCGAGTTGTTTCAGCTAGTATAAGAAGATAAACTAGCAGCAGGTGATAAGAGAAGACAAGTGAAATTCAATTTCAATGATTACAGAGAGATATAGATAGAGAAAGAGAGAGAGAGAGAGAGACCTTTCGAGCAGAAGAGTGAAAATCCGAAGAACGGCGACGAAGAAGGAATCGGAGGAAAACGATGATGGAAATGGCTTAGTCGGAGGAATCAGAATTTGTCTATTTTTTGATTTGTGGGTCATTAAAAAACGTCAACACTCACTTTCTTCACCCTTACTTTTGAAAACTGTCAATTCGAACCCTTGCTTTTTAGTTCGAATCAATTCCACTGCGTTCTGTCTAAGTCTCAACTTATTTTAGTGGGACAAGAAGAAGGCCACAAGAATTACAGCTTTCTGTTGTTGTTGCTGCTAAATGCTAATTCACAGTTACAACTCACAACTTACAAATACAAATTGATACATTCCCTTACGAGGTATGTATAAAAATGTCAAACTTTTTAATGGATTTGACTGGGTTTTGCTATATGCAATATATAAATCCAAACATAATCTCGTATAATTCAGTGTCAAACTTATGGTACACAAATCCCAAATGTCTCCAAATTTTGCTCCGTTTTTCTGGATTGGTAAAAAACACTTGTAGTTCAATTATTTAAACGGGCTCTTGGCCCATGTATATGACTTCTTGGACTAATTTTCGTTTGTCCATTATTTCTTGACCCAAATAAATATATTTTCCACACTCGACAGAGTCTGCCTCTCAGTGACTCGGCAAGATATTTTTAGCTGGGACCCGTATTGTTAGCTATTTACTAAATTGCCCCCACTGAAAAAATCAGAAATATAAAATGCAATCGATCACAGCTTGGTCCTTTATTTTATCGTATATCTCTCGCTCATTTCTTATTATCCACGAAGAAAACCTAGAAGGCGGTTGAAGAAGAGAATCTCAAGAGAAAAGCCATGGCAGGAGTTGGACCGATGACTCAGGATTGGGAGCCGGTGGTGATCCGTAAGAAAGCTCCTAACTCTGCCGCCAAGCGTGACGAGAAGACTGTCAACGCTGCTCGTCGAAGCGGCGCCGATATCGAGTCCGTCAAAAAATGTTTGTTTCTTCTTCTTCTCGACCTCCGTTTCTTGTTGATTCTGTCTGATTCGCCTTCGTATTTCATGCTTTGCGATAAAAAATTTATCTGTTTAGGCTAGATTTGGCGATTGAGCTGAGTTTTATTAGGTTGCATATAGTTTCCAAGATTAGGGTTATTCGCCTTCGTCGCCAGTGGATTATTGTGATTTCTTAGAAGAGATTTGTGTTAACGTTCTCCTGTGTTGTGACTTGAAATCCATTTCCAGCAGTAATAATTTGTTGGATGTTGCTAATTGATTTGTGTTTTAAGGTTGGTTCTCCTTTGTTGATGTATCTTCTATTGATTAAGCCTCGATTACCTTTTTTCTTTCTCGTGAAACTTTCTTGTTCAACTTGGATTTTCTGAGTTATACTCATCATCTAACAAGAATTGTTTTGTTTCTCTTTTTTGTATTTGCTGAATTTAGTCAATGCTGGATCCAACAAGGCGGCATCAAGTGGCACCTCCTTGAACACTAAGAAGCTTGATGATGAGACTGAGAACTTAACTCGTGAGTGTATATCAATCTCTTGCACAATGGATATTGATTTGATCTATGTTATTAACAAAGAAATGGTAGTATATCTAATTCTGTATTGTGAACCGCTGTGATTCTAGGGGCTGTCTTCTTGGTTGTTAATGTTTACTGCATTTTGCATTTTCTTAGTTAGAGGAAGTCTTTGTTCATTGATGGGTTATTGGGATGCCAAGAGCTGAAGTTGTTTGTCCATAAATCACTGTGTTTTCCATTTGTGTGTTAGATTGAATGGTATGTTGGTTATCTTTAACAGCTTGTTTATGTGTATGGTGTTTGAAATCAGATGAACGTGTGCCAACCGAGCTGAAGAAAGCCATCATGCAAGCCCGAGGGGAGAAGAAGCTGACTCAGTCCCAACTCGCTCATGTACTTTCTCTTCACTCTTGACTCTCTTTCTCTCTATTGTTTCCTGTTGAAAGTAACTTGATACTTGTTGGTAATATGATATGTTTTGGTTGTGGTAGCTGATCAATGAGAAGCCGCAAGTGATCCAAGAATACGAGTCTGGGAAAGCGATTCCGAATCAGCAGATCCTTTCTAAGCTGGAGAGGGCACTTGGGACTAAACTCCGTGGAAAGAAGTGAAACAAAGCTTTAAAGGTGAAAGAAAAGCTAATCGTGGTTTCTCTCTGGTTCATATGCTTTAGAAACTTTCTATCTATGCCTGGATTTATGGCTTAGTAGAGATCTACGAGGAATCTTTTATGGTGTGAGAAAAACAAAGCTGTTTTGGAACCTTTTGTCAGTATAAATAATCACAAGTGAAAATCAAATCTCGTTACTGTGATGATTGATCAATTAACATAATAAACAGTCGAGCTATGTATTAGTTCAAACGCAGTTAAGAAAACTTGTTCTCTTATTTCTCTGCTAGAATGCCAATGTGTAATAACAGAACCATAGTGTCAATTTAAGATTAACAGCCAAAGTATTAAAATCCCAACCTCATTTTCTGGACCGGATCGGATAATATCCAATTCTGGGCTTTGATTAACGTGTACGCGTGTCCTCATAACTGTCGGGGACTAAACTGATCAAATAAAACTAGAGGGGACCAATTTGTAAGTTTCAGCGAATACATACATCCCTTCAACTGTTCCCCGCGCCACAAAACAAAGCACAGTACAGTGAGTCAGTGAAGCTGACATTCACACACACTCAACACACACACACACAAACATCAAAACCTAATTTCGCGAAACCCAAAGCTTTAAATTTATTCCTCTACCATTTCAATTTCATCTCCTTCACAATTTCTAGGGTTCTAACAGTTTTCGTCTTTTTAACCATTTCTGGAAAACTGGCAAAAGGATTAATTAAGTTTAAATGGAGACAGATGAAGCGTTCCAGAGGAAAGAGCGTGCTGCGCTTGTAGCCATCGTCGTTCTCGCTTGTCTTGCTCTATCTTCTCTGTTCGTCGCCTTTAGCTACTACTGCTACATTCGTAACAAAGTTTCAAAGCGTCACAGGATTAACAAGAGTAAGTTCAAATTTAGATAGCAATTTCTCTATTTCGTTCCTCATCCTTGTGTAAATAGAACGAGATTTTTTCTCATCTTTACATGCATTTGTTGTTCTTACCTCTGCTTTCGCCGGATACTGGATATTTGGAAGAAATGTCGAAGTATGATTTTCTAATTAGGGTTTGATTTTGCTCTGGGTTTTTCTTTTTCCCTGATTTGGATTCCTTCTGGTTTTACCTGTCTATTTTTAGAGTTTGATTGCGAGGAGAAAGGCGAATGTCAAAATCCACCAGATGTTACAGACAATGGGTTGCAGATTTTCACCTTCAAGCAACTACATTCCGCAACAGGTGGATTTAGCAAGTCTAATGTGGTTGGGCATGGTGGGTTTGGGTTGGTTTATCGTGGCGTGCTTAACGATGGGAGAAAAGTTGCTATCAAGTTAATGGATAATGCAGGAAAGCAAGGGGAAGACGAATTCAAAATGGAGGTTGTTTAATGAGCTTTGTTTTGTTGTGCCATTGATGGACATTTACTGTTTGCAGAGTTTTAGATTACTTAAAACGATTGATCAATTTGTAATCTGGTGACAGGTTGAGTTACTGGGCCGTCTACGTTCACCGTACTTATTGGCACTTCTTGGTTATTGCTCAGACAATAGTCACAAATTGCTTGTCTATGAGTTCATGGCCAATGGCGGTCTGCAAGAACACCTCTATCCTAATAACAGTAAGCTCCTTCTTCCAGCAATGTTTAGAAGTTGTCCTGTAGAATCAAATGCAGATGTCTCCAAATTTTACTTCTTCTTTCTATACATATCTTTTGGGTGATAGCAATTGGAACATGAGTCTTACATAGTGTATTACTAATTTGGTGAGCATAGTGTGTGGTATACTTGTTGGATTTGATAAGGCCATCTCCGTTTTCTTGCAATGTAGGGTCTGGTTCTGTTCCACTGAGATTAGATTGGGAAACTCGGATGAGAATAGCTCTGGAAGCTGCAAAAGGCTTGGAGTATCTACATGAACAAGTATCACCTCCAGTGATTCACAGAGACTTTAAGAGCAGCAATATTCTGCTAGACAGAAACTTCCACGCCAAAGTTTCGGATTTCGGATTGGCTAAAGTTGGATCTGATAAAGCCGGCGGGCATGTTTCTACACGTGTGTTAGGCACACAGGGATATGTTGCTCCTGAGTATGTTTGTCTCTCAGTCAAATCCTTTGTTCCAACTTTCTTCTTCCATCATTGAATATTAATACTCAATTTTTTGTCATTATCTTGTGACAGGTATGCTTTAACTGGCCACTTGACTACAAAATCAGATGTGTATAGCTACGGCATTGTCCTGTTAGAGTTACTAACCGGGAGGGTTCCAGTGGATATGAAGAGAGCTACAGGAGAAGGCGTTCTTGTATCTTGGGTACGGAACCAAGTTTTCTCACCTCATGTGTCAATTTCTATTCTTGTTTACTCTAATCTCTTTCTTTTTCTTCTTTTCTTTAGGCTTTGCCCCAATTGGCTGATAGAGACAAAGTTGTAGACATTATGGATCCAACACTGGAAGGACAGTACTCAACGAAAGAGGTTGTTCAAGTTGCAGCAATAGCAGCAATGTGTGTTCAAGCAGAAGCTGATTACAGACCACTGATGGCAGATGTAGTGCAGTCGCTGGTTCCATTAGTGAGAAGCCGTAGGTCAGCGTCAAAGCTTAGTGGCTGCTCTAGTAGCTTTAGCTTGGCTCGGTCTCCTAATTCACCCGGTAAAGCAAGCGTCGGTTCTCAGTAAATCAGACAAAAGTAAAATGTGAGGCCTTTTAGATTTTATGTACTACAAGAGTATAATGTAATACTTTTGAGTGATCGATCAATCATGGTACTTAGCTACTTATCATCAAAACATTTTCGTATCTAAATAAATGCAAAGATATCTTTACATTTTCTCTTATCTTGTCTATGGGCCAATCTTGGCCTATTCTGGGCACAAGTTGAAGCTCACTAGCATGTTCTACTCAAACCGGATATAAACCGAAATCTAAACTTTAAGAACCGATTCATATACGTCACGTGCGGAGAACGTGAGCTTGTGAGAGGGAGGAGGATAAAGCCGTCATTTCAGTACTCGTAAATTTACTTAGAACCCTAGACGCATTTTAGATCTAGGGTTTATATATTTTTTGCTGCGGCTTCTCCTCCGTGTTCTCTTTCGATTCGTGCGTATCCGTCGGCCGGAGTTTTATCGCAACCCGAATCCCAAATGGTCCGTCTCAGTTATTTTGTGTTGATTGATTTTGCGCTTTTCATGTTTCAAGTAAAGATGTGATGATTTTTCAATTTTATTTTGGGTTGAATCAGGCGTCAGAGAAGAAGCTATCGAACCCAATGAGGGACATTAAAGTGCAGAAACTGGTGCTCAACATCTCCGTCGGTGAGAGTGGAGATCGTCTCACCAGAGCCTCCAAGGTTTCATTTCTCTTTGTTTTACCGATTCCCTGATTTCACTCAGTAAGTGAGATAGGTTCTAATCGAATTAGCTCTACGATAAATTGTAGGTGTTGGAACAATTGAGTGGCCAGACTCCTGTTTTCTCCAAGGGTGAGTTTTCTCCTCGTTGATTCACTCCTGTGTTTCCAAGTTGGATTAACTTTTCCAATCCAGAGTCAGAGATTATAGTGATATGTTCTTAATTTGTGGTCTCCAAATCAAAGATGACTTTTTGCTGATTCTTGTTCATCTGACACAGTAGCTTTCAAATGTTTTCTATGTTTGTTCATTGTTTGCTTGGGAGCTAGCAGCTATTGGACGAATAGAGTTCTGAGTTTGTATCTGTTTTGCAGCAAGATACACTGTTCGTTCTTTTGGTATCAGACGTAACGAGAAGATTGCTTGCTACGTAACTGTCAGGGGAGACAAGGCAATGCAGCTCCTTGAAAGTGGACTCAAGGTTAAAGAGTACGAGCTCTTGAGGAGGAACTTTAGCGACACTGGTTGCTTCGGTTTTGGTATTCAGGAGCACATTGATTTGGGTATCAAGTAAGTCTCACTCTTTCTCTAACCCAAGAACAATCTATGATGGCTTTGTGTAATCGATGATCAACCATGGCTTTTGATTCGTATCTTTTAGGTATGATCCATCCACTGGAATTTACGGTATGGACTTTTACGTTGTTCTTGAGCGTCCCGGTTACCGTGTGGCACGTCGCAGAAGGTGCAAGGCTCGTGTTGGAATCCAGCATAGAGTGACCAAAGATGATGCCATGAAATGGTTCCAGGTCAAATATGAAGGAGTCATTCTCAACAAGTCTCAGAACATTACTGGTTAAACAAAGATTATCTTCTTCTTTTTTCTTTCTACTCGGATCGTATTTTCTCAGTTTTGTTTTTGCTTACGACATTTGAATTTTCTTTATAAGTATTACAATGATTGTCATCAACAAATTTAAGCTGAGCTAAAACACATTTCAGGATTTTATAATTTCTCTTGGAATCTTGAACTTTTTAGATCTATATGAATGTTTATTACTCCGACAGGAATTAGGTAATAACGTTTATATCTAATTAAGTCAACCCTAATTAACATGTTTTTGTAAATTAGAATTCAGTTTTAAATTTACGACTGAATTTTAGCTTATCCTGAATCCCTGATCCCACTAGTCATATTCTGAAAATTATTGAACAAACACGAAAATGCATTTTTACATTTGTTTCTTAAAGAATCTTTGACTATGCGTATATATTTAATATTCAGAAGACGTCTCGATTATAAATTACCTTGTACTTGTACATCACTATAATATAACAACACCACCAAAAACATTATCCAATCATGTTTCATTGTCAATTCTCATTGCATCAGATTCGAGCGAATTATTGATTGGTTCGACATTACCTATCACGAACAAAAATGACCAAATCAAACATGTGTGTGTGTGTGTGTGTAAACACGCTTTGCATATATAAAGTAATCAAAAACCTACACAACCAGAAGATAAAACTTTTGGCTGCATTCTGACAGAAGTTGGAGGCAATAATGGAGTAAATAAACTAATAGTTTTGACACAGGCATTTATAGTTTTATCTATGTGTGATTTACAATTTAATACTATGACTAAAGGAATCTTGACTTGATCCCACACAGATTTATAATCAGCCATTTCCAGCCAAAATTTCTGTACACATTTATAAAAATATGAATTCACTTGTCTAGACTCTAGGGTTATATATGTATATGCTTTTTTTTCTTATCACGAATGAGTTGCAGCTTTTATTTAGCCAAATTGCTTCACAAACATCATCAAATGTGTTATCTTAAACAAGATCTATTTGTCACACAGAAAGGGCCCGTGTCACTCTCAACAAACTTTTTGGTTAAGATCTCATAACTTCTTTCTGTTGGATTGTACGAGCCAAATCATAAAAGCAAACAAATTCCTTTTCTTTTTCATAAATAAAGTAGGCAAACAAATTATTGCATGGATGGCAGTGATCTATATTTGTTGAACAAATGGATTATCTATGTTTTATATATACTAATGTTGGTTTTTTCACTTTCTATGTAGGATAATACATTCTTTTGAGATTATTTGATTTTCTTGTGAGATTTATGAATTGTCAACTCAAAATTAAATGAAAAAAATAAATAAAAAATTGGTTCATATGCGTTTTATATAGTTTTGATAACTTCAATCTTGCCATACAGAATTCTCAAAAAAAATCTTTATTCTGTAGATGCATAGTTATATATTTTATATATATATATATATAATGATAATTAAATGGAGAGAAGTGAATCCAGACGAGAACATTGTACACACAGTTTTGAAATATCAGAAATTTCGGATGAAAAGGACCTTAGATAATAGATAATAGATTAGCCTAAAACGATAAATCATAACCTACAAAGATAAAATTTACTAAATACAAGCTAACATGTATTTATATATACAAGAGTATTATGTCAAGTTCTCAACGTACATGATGCATATTTGGGAGATTGAAACGGACCAAATCAACTCATGGTTTAAGGAGTCAAAAATAGAATAAGCGGATTCACTAGACAGCTCAAGATCTCACGTCTGAATTGATCGTTTCACCTTAATCTAATTCATTACTACCGTAATCTTCGATTCGGATATCGCTTAATCAATTAGAGTTAGATGGGTTGTGATATGAACTTAATTTTAACGAGAATATGTGTGTGCATAATTTTATTTTTTTGTTACATGGACAGCGAGATTTAATAGATCACAGTCTATGTAGATCAGATGCGGATAATTAAATTATTTCTTTGCATAAGTATGCATGGACTTAATCAAAATGTCCAGCTAATTAAAGAAATAATTTGATCAGCATTATGGTATATAATAAAATAAAATTCCACGAGAGAACCTTTCAAAATAAATAAACTAACGACTACAAAACAACTAGTCATATTCTATTCAAATAAAATACCAATACCAATATAATAACGATATAATCCCTTTGATATTTGCCTGCACGTCCCAAAAACAAGTAGAGAATAATAATCACATTCAGATTGATTAAAACCCTCTCACTAATCACCTTCTTAATCAGCCCCAACAGACAAAAAAAAAAAACATCATCCGCTCTCTGTTCCGGCGAAATCGAACGGTCGAGATCAGTCATGCACCGTAGAGCAATTCAAGAATCTGACGACGAAGAAGATGAGACATACAACGACGTCGTTCCTGAATCTCCTTCTTCTTGTGAAGACTCGAAGATCTCAAAACCAGCACCTAAGAAAAGGTTTTGTCAAATTTTCTCTATTTTTGCTTACAAATTTGTAAACAAATTAATGATCTGAAAATGTAATAATTGTGCAGTAGGAGGAGCGTAGAGAAGAGAGTTGTCTCCGTTCCGATTGCTGACGTGGAAGGATCTAAGAGTAGAAGCGAGGTATATCCACCGTCCGATTCCTGGGCCTGGAGAAAGTACGGACAAAAACCGATCAAAGGCTCGCCTTATCCCAGGTATGCTAAATTACCGTTTTATCCTTTCTGTCGCTTTACTCAGCGGCGGCTTAGGAGAAGGCGTAAGTTAGCCTTTACGGTGGTTGAACTAACATACGCACCTCATAAAAAAAGCTGACGCGTCTGGTATCGCGTGCATTCACGCGCCAGCTCCTTCATTCTTGGGGTGTTGTTTTTAATGTTTTTTTTTTCTTGAACAAATTAAAGGCTTTCAATTAGTGTTTTACTGTATTTTAATGTTGTAATTTTGTTTACGGAAGAATTAGATGGGTGATTATTTGAATTATCCAAAAGTTTTGCTTTGCTTTGGTAATAATAACCTCGGGGGAGATGAGATATTAAAGTAGCTGTAGTAGTAGATCTTGATTCTAATCAAGACAAAGGGTAATGCGCACAAAAAGGAAAAGTATTTTGCATATATGTACGTGAATAACGTGCCAATATTATAATTGTTTAAATTTTCTTTATTTTTTTTTGGAAAATATTCATTTGAATGCATTTCTTGTGTTAGAATTCTAACCAACATTTAAACAATTATTCATATGTTTGAAGTTTTAACTTTTATAAGCCGTAAATTTAGTTAGTCTAAAATGCAATAATAGTCGTCACTTAATCAGTATCTGTATGCGTTTTTGTTTTTAATTTGGCTAAAGAGTAACTAACGTTAATCGCTTTTTTGGTTTTGGTGGATTATCTCTCAGGGGATACTACAGATGCAGCAGCTCAAAAGGATGTCCGGCGAGGAAGCAGGTAGAGAGGAGCCGTGTGGACCCCTCAAAGCTCATGATAACTTACGCCTGCGACCACAACCACCCTTTTCCCTCCTCCGGTAACAACAAATCTCACCACCACCGAACCAACACCGTCGTCCTCAAAACCGCCAAGAAAGAGGAGAATATAGAAGAAGACGAGGAGGACGAAGCAACCGTCGCCGCCGAGGAGCCGGCGGGACTAGATCTGAGTCACGTCGACTCGCCGTTGCTCTTAGGTGGCTGCTACACCGAAATCGGCGAGTTCGGGTGGTTCTACGACGCGTCGATCTCGTCATCGTCCGGTTCTTCGTCGATCTACGGTGGGAATTTCCTCGATGTTAACCTAGAAAGGGGCTTTTCAGTAGGCGGCGAAGAGGAAGATGAATCTCTGTTTGGTGATCTCGGCGATTTGCCTGATTGCGCTTCTGTGTTCCGCCGTGGAACGGTGGTGACGGAGGAGCAACACCGGAGATGCGATTTTGGCGCCATTCACTTCTGTGATAGTTCTAGATGAGTTTGTGTAGCCAAAACCAAAAAGAAAAAAAGAAAAAAACATTTTTTTTTTCACTGTAAAGGTGTATCAATGGTGAATTCACATGATTCGTTAAAAAATCCCAAACAATAAATTAATATCATTTGAGAGAATTTAAGGTTTTAGAGTTAGTTTAAAGGTACAACAATGATAGGTAGTACACAATGATTCTACATGCGACGATGATACCCAAAAAGGAAAGTTTCCTCCATTGCTCTTACCACAGAGATTAGCTCTAACGTGAAGAGATCGTTCGCAGTCATGTCTCCTCCGGCGAGATTTGAGCCAATAGCCGGAGAAGAAGAATCTCTGTTTGTCGGCTTGAGTATGAGGGATCTACAGAGAGGACACTGTCCTTTGCTCTTCAACCAAGGAACTATACAGTCCTCGTGAAACATGTGTTTGCAAGGAGTGAGCATAACTGTTTCCTTGGGCTCAAAGTCTTCTAAACACACACTGCATCTCTTCTCTTCTTCTTCACCGGAGAGATCTCGAGCTTTACTCGAGTTTTCGCTTCCGGTGGTTTTGTTTCTGTAGTATAAGCTTAGGTTTCTGAGAAGTAGGCTTTTCGGTGCCGGATTATATGTCACTTTTGTAAGATGTTTGAGAACATCGTCTTCTTCTCTGGCTTGTGATGATGCTGATCTTGAGATGTTCTCGGGTCTAGCCGGTTGGTTGTGAACTGCTTGCCTTAATGCCTCGAGTTGCTGCCTTCGCAGGTTGTTGCCGGTACGGATCCGAGTATGTGAATCTCTGCCAAGAACAACGGTTTTCAAGTTCTTGAAGAGCAAGCAAACTAAGTTTTTGAAACAAAATAAAAAAAGCAGGAATTGTCAGATGATGATGGATTGATGTTTAAAAAGTACATGAATGATGAAATCTCTGTTCTTGAGTAAGCGGCTGGAGGATCATCATCGAGCAAACGCCTGTTAACTATCTGAGACTGAAAGTGAACACCAAAACATCAAAACAAGAAAAAAAACAAAAACGTTGAGAGATATGATGATCCAAGGGAAAGACTACGTACTGAATCAGTCCTGGACCAAGCAGCGTTCCGTGAAGAGAAAGCAGGAACTCGCCAACCCGAAGATCGTGTACCGGAGTCATACCAATCAGATTGATTCGGAGGAGAAGGAGAGTAGCCATTTCCGGAGTTGTACATATCTTGCTGAATCAATGGCCTTTCTTGAGTCTCTAAATTAGAGACTAATAGGGGAGGGATATGATAATGCAGTTTATATTCTTTTCTCTTTGCTTTAAGTTATTCTTTCTCCACTTACATATATTGATTCCCTAAAAGCTGATCAATTAAGCAAGGAATCTGACCTAGTGTGTGTGGGTGTGTGTGTGTGTAATGCCATTTTTTTCCCTCATGAATTAAGTAATCTTAAAGTGGATGTGATGTAGAGGGAGAATCAATACCATAAAAGTCAACTCTTGGACCGTTTATTTCTGTAATGAACTCAAACCTTGATTCAACTAAAAACCCAAAATGCAAACTATTTCTGTGATGATCTCAATTGCTTGGTCCAAAACGGGGAATTAAACGAATCATTATCCATAACAGTAACAATCACAAAAGCTCTCGACGAAAATCACAGGAAAGCACAAGAATCCAAGATGATACAATATTTTTCATCTACATACGAATACGAATCCATTTTATTTGAACAAACATGAGAGTCTGATGAAGAGAGAGTAATAAATAGATAACAAAAGCAATCTCACAGAGAGAGAGAGCCTCCACACACCTCAGAAAATAATGTCTGAATCCTTGTCTGCACCACCAGTGAGCAAATCACGAGCAGCGTTTATCGAAATCCCTCTCTGCATAGAGATTCCTTCAAGAACCATTTCCTCAGCAAAGGCCTTTGCGTTAGCCGCCTGTCTCTCGGTTTCCCTCCTCTTGTATCCCTGAATCTTCTTCAACCTGAAGAAATCCTCTCTCTCCAGCTCATCAAGCTCTCCTTTGATGTAGCTGATGGTGTTCTCAATCTTCGGTTTCACCACATTCTCCAATGCGTTAACCCTGCGATTCGTCGTCTTGATCGCTTCATCAAGCGTCAAGAAAGATGTCTGGAGAGAAGCAAGCTCCACCAGAACTTCAATAGCTTTCACATAAGCCACACGGCAAGCTTGCACCTGTTGACCACCTCTAGCTAAACCGGTTAAGTCATTCTTTGTCTCTCCTTCAGAGAAGTGATCAAACTTTGGAAGCTTCACACCAGCGATGTTCTCTTGCCTTGAACGAACTTTCAGCGTAGCTTCTTTAACGTTCTCGAGGACAACATGTTTGACGTTCTCGCCAGCGACGTATTTGACTTCGGTGAGGGCGAAAGACGAAGTCTTCATCATATCTCCCATGGATTCTTTCGCTGAGACGATTTTCTTGAGAAGTGCCCTGAATTGAACAGTTAACGCATCACTCTTCTTCTTGAGGAGAGCGTGACCTCTTGTGGCTCCAACAAGACGGGCTTTCATTACCCCGAGCATCGTAACTGTGGGAACCACATTCAAACGCGCGGTTTGGCCAGACATGTTTCAAAATACTACTGCAATTGAAGGAGATTGAGATTGAGATTAGTTTTCAACACGCAGAGAGAGATTCTACTACGAAAATCAACCTTTAAAACCTCCTCAATTCTGGTTTACTTTGAACAAAATTGCCAACACGCAAATATTCATTCTTAAGTTTCAATACAAAAATCTAAGGCTAATCAACCTAATCTTCATCTCGAACGATCCATTCATAGATCCATCAAATTTTCCATCATCGACTACCAGATTGAATGAAAGTTGATCATTTTGTCTAATCCGAACTACATATTTTCGAATTTCGTAACAGATAAAGCGGTTTAAAATATATCATTTCCCAGATCCCCGGAAGACGATATCTGGATCACAGAGCACCTAACAATTTGGACTCAGGATTGATCAATCGAGTTTATGGATACAGCACCTTCAATTTCCCAGATTCAATTGTTCTTTTCTCGAGAAATCAAACTAGAGAGAAATGAGAGGAAAGAGTAAGATTTGGGATGACATACCTTTGGCCTCTCGAGAGACTGTAAGAGGCGACTTCTTTGCAAGTAAATCACTGAAAATATGACAGAGAGAGAGAGAGATGTTGGAGAAATTGAATTTTGTTTTTAAGAAGAGAGAGAGAGAGAGCGATCGTATTTCGACCTCGTCGCTGATCGTGGAGGAAAGAAAGAAGGGGTTTGATTTGTAATTAACTGTAAATTTAGAGGGCTTATTTGCTATACAAATATACAGATCATCGCGTATGGTCTTTCGTGTCTAAATCTGAACCCTGAACCCATTATGGGCCCCATCTTCTCATTGTACTTATGACTTATCCCACGTTCTTAGTGCCACGCTGTTACAGACAAAAAAATTCAGGCACACATAAAAACACATTTTAATTCCGTTTTAAATTAAGAAATACTGTGCAAATAAATCATTTCGATCTTCAAGAAAAAAAGATGAAGATCATTTCGAATATTCAGGGATGAAAATCTATGCTATTCCAAATAGCATATGGTATTGAATGAAAGAATAGTTTGTTGTTATCAGTTGGATACACATAATCTACAATTCGTATCTATTCTTGTCAATTCTAAAGGATATGAATTGACGTAGATCTTCAGAACTAAAGCAACCTGTTATTTAACGGGAATAAGATCTTTAAGCACTTCCCCTACAACAACATTATTATTATTCAATCATAGAATTCTGAAATAACAGACAAACAATAACAAATAGGATGTATTGTTAAGTGTTTAAATTATAAGAGAAAGAAAACGACACAGATTTGTTGAGAAGCCTCTTTTATTTAGCCAGAGGCATCCCAATGTTTTCTTCTTTATTGGTGTGTAGTAAGATTGGGACTAAAGCGCAGATCCAGATAAACGCCTTCTTGATGCATTCGAAATGGAAACTCGACCCAACTTATCTGAATCCGAACTTGACAACGTTCTTTCTCTCACTGGCTCGTAATGCCTTAGCCACACTCCAGTGTAGGCCTGTGTAGCCACACAATACAATGAACCATGAGCCAACCCAAAACAATAAACCTTTTTCCATCTATCAAACAAGTCTATGTAGGCTTTTGTATAATGTATTTTTACCTGTTGGGGTCTCATGATCTTAGTGTCAGGATCATCTAACGACTCACGCCAGTGTGACAAGTATCCAGCCATGCGCGGGACTGCGAATAGCACTGTGAAGAATTCTGGTGGGAATCCCATTGCCCTGTGTTTTTTACCCATTTCAAGTACCAACACACAAGATCAAGTTTCAGGTTAGGAAATTAATGGTTACATGATTTTTTTTTTCAGATGAATGTCTTACCTATAGATTAATCCAGAGTAGAAATCAACATTTGGGTAAAGCTTTCTCTTAACAAAATATTCATCAGAGAGTGCCGCCTTCTCTAGAGCAACTGCCACCTGAAAACATCAAATCTTTTTTAAACCACATTCATATAAGAAGGAATCTGACAAACTCACGAGATACACAAGCACAAGGATTCTAAAGTACCTCGATGAGAGGGTCTTTTCCAACAATGGAGAACACTTCATCCGCTAGTTTCTTTATGACTTTTGCTCTTGGGTCGTAGTTTTTGTAAACACGATGTCCAAAACCTGACATCTTCCTCTTTCTGAGATATTGGAAAAAGGGATATAAAATGGCATGACTTACCACAATTCAGATAGTTTTGTGCTATTGAGTTACCTGTTCTTCACGCCATCAATGAAATCTGGAATATTTTCAACAGACCCAATCTCTGATAACATCTTAAGAACAGCCTCGTTCGCACCACCATGAAGTGGACCGTACAGCGCTCCAACAGCTCCAGCAACAGCGGTGTACACATCAACACCACTGCAGCAACACAATACTGATTTAAACATACCTCAGAGCAGACTTAATGAATCTCTAACCAGTGAGATAAGTACCTAGAGGCAAGATGCCGAGCAGCAGCAGTAGAGCAGTTCATTTCATGTTCAGCATGCAGTATGAAGAGGATGTCCAGTACTCGAGCCAGACGAGGATTAGGCTTGTAAGACCTATTGCCCCTGTAATCGATGGAAGATGAAAGAATATATCCTGTTACAAACACGTTAGAAGCTAGAAACGGATCTAACTGCCTAGATATGAATCTAAACTACCCTCTACAAATTCAAGTGCTAAAATCAAGAGGGAAGATAGATGGTGGCGTACATTGAATCCAGCATATAAAGGAAATTCTCTGCGTAAGAAAGGTTGCCAGAAGGAAGAACAGGAGGCCTGCCTGCCATCCTCAAATAAGCGGCCGCTGCAATTGTTGGAGCCTGCAAACACCTTATATTATAACCTTTTTTCCAGTCTGCTTATACATTAAGGTACCAAATCAACAGACACAACAATACCTTTCCAATAATACGAACAATCTGTTTATCACGAACTTGTTTTGACTTGTAAATATCTTGCCCCTGCACCCAAGCGGAATTTCCATGAAATCAAGAACACAAACAAATGGAGTATAGCGCATGGCCATGGAAATTTTCAGGAAAAAAAAAAAAAACACATCTTAACAGTACATAAAGAGAAGAGAAATTATAGAACTTACCCTAAGAGCAGGATTTGCATCAGGATGAAAGATGGATAGTGCACTCATTGCACTTACAAGAACACCCATTGGGTGTGCATCATGAGGCATGGACTGTATGATATCCTGCCAAAACATTCAGAAACAATCTCAGGTCAGAAACAATCGGCGTCAAGATTATATACACTAGTATGGAAATACATAAGAGGAAAGAGTAGAAATATACCAATACTCCTTGTGGCACAGCTGAATGCTGAGAAATTGTAAACTCCCAATCAGCTAGCTGACTTTGAGAAGGCAGATTCCCATACACTGCCAGAGGGAAAAAAAATGGTTTTTTAATCCACACACTAGAACATCAAGGGAGGAAAATTTTCAATACCAATCCACAAAAGATGATAAATTTCTATCACACAAACCATCTTCTTCGTTTCACTAGCAAGGCTATGATCAAACATGTGAGTATACGCCCCAAAAGAAAATAAGCAACATCAACCAGAAGCTACAAGATGATCAATCAATACTTACTGAGGAGATAAGAAACCTCAATGAAAGTGCTGCTCTCAGCCAACTCTTCGATTGGGTATCCCCGATAACGTAGGATTCCTTCATCTCCGTCGATGTAAGAAATCGAAGATCGAACCGGAGCCGTGTTCAAGTAACCTGGATCGTATAATTTAAGCCCCTTGTCCTCCTTCCCTGTCGTTATCTGCACACCAAACATGTAAATCCATCACCAAGCTATATATATACACACACAATATACAACAAATCAATTTCTTAGTACTAAGGACGACAGAGAAGAATGAAGGAAGACGGATCGAAATTCAGATATCAGTAATCAATTGGATCAACTGCTTGTGAAGCTCATCGTACTCGATTTCGCAATTCCGTTCATGATTACAACTCGTTATGTATATACCTTCTTAAGATCAACGGATTTAACGGTACCATCCTCTGAGACTGGGACCTGATACTTCTTTCCCGTACGCTCATCGACGATCGTCAAGCTTCCTTTAAGCGGTCCATGCGGTGCAGCACTCGATGTGCACCATGGCTCGATCACCGGCAGCACCTGATCCAATCCGACGGGATCAGACACCGCCAAATGCGCAGAGAGAATAGCCAATCGAGCTTTCACTCTCTCCGAAATCTCCATTTTCACCTCAAAACTAAGCGAAGAACGGAAGAAGAAAACGATCTTTGTTAAGTAAGTAAAAATTATATCCTGAAAGTCCCAATTTGGTAGCAATTTGAGTTTTTATTCTCTGCGGGTTAGAGTATCCGAAGATCAACGGTAATAGGATGATACAGCTTGCTACAAGCTTGTATCAACGTATAGAATCTAAAATGGAAAGTCCAATGAGGCTTATCTGTCAGTTTTATCCCGGGGACTTTACTTCCTTCTTTAACCCACTTTAGCGCGGCAAGACGGTGAAGACGACTCGCTCTAACAGAGAGACACGTGTCAAATCATACGCTCGAGTGACTTTCAGACGCTATGTGGAGCGAGTGGAAGTCACTTGGTTTTCTCGGGTTGCTAAATATCTACTCCATAATGGGCCAATTCGTTGGACTCAAATCGAAATGTTCTAGGTCGGCTCATTAGCTCTTCATGTTTCTTGCTCTTGCTCATGACGAACACAAGAATAAAGAGAAAGGGACCAGGCGTTTAAAACGTTAGTCGATAACGACCTTATTGATCAAAACATTATTCTAGGGACTTGGCGTTTGAAACGTTAGTGGATAACGACCTTATTGATCAAAACCTTATTTTAGGGACTTGGCGTTTAAAACGTTGTTTAAACTTTACAGTTAGCACTTAGCACTTAGCACACAGATTTAACAATAAGGTTTTACCATGCTTACAATTACAAAAGGGATGTCTAAACGAGTTAAACGACCTTCTAAACTACCTAAATAACTGTTTAGGCTATATATTTGTTGATCGACTATTTCTAAATGATTGCTTAAATAACTGTTTTCTTAATAAATGTGGTTCAAATAGTTGTTTTTCAAAATATCTTCAAAACTGTAAGTGCTTAATATAGTTAATTTCATTTCGCTAATCATTGTAGCATTTGAATCCTCCACTCATACTTTTGTATGTTTGTAGCTTTTTCTTTTTTGCCAACTACTCATTTTGTAGTTTTGTGCCATTTGTTTGCACTAGTCATATAACTTGCCCGTTCGGTTTGTATTTGTCATGTTAAAGTGTGAATCAAAGGAAGTGATTAGGTTTTAATATATAAAACATGTAAATAAATCTACTTCTATATTTTATTTCACAAAAGTGTCGTTAAATTTTGTTTTTGTTTTTTTTTTACCTCGTGTGTTAGTAACTTAGTATAGAAGACAAATATTATTTAGTCTATAAATGTAAAAGATATAATTATATAGTTTTAATATGTAAAATGACATTTATGTGAGACAGAGTTAAGTAAGTATTTTGAAAACAAAAGAGTAGGAAACGAGAATGATACTTCACCCGCATTAAGAGGCAATCGGCAATCCCTTAAATCCCTTAAATCCCTTAAAGTCTGTAATTGGTTGGGCTTTTATATTTTTCTGTTGCTGCCGTTACAACTCCATTTACAGCTAATTTTGTCTACACAAAGCACCAAGTCCCCGTTGATCATGACGATTATGCCGAAATCGCCCGCGAGATTCAAGCTAGGGAGGCAGTCTTCGTTAGCCCCGGATTCAAGAACCCCGGCAGAGACGGTGACGGAAGATGAGGACGAGTTGGCGGCGGCTGGGGTAGTGGATCCGACGATTCGTCTGATGTATCTAGCCAACGAAGGTGATATCGATGGGATCAACCAGATGTTGGATTCGGGAACTAATGTCGATTACCGTGACATCGATGGTCGTACAGCTCTTCACGTCGCCGCTTGTCAGGGACGAACCGATGTTGTTCAGCTGCTGCTTAGCCGTGGTGCTAAGGTTAATTCGATGGACCGATGGGGTAGTACGGTACGGATCTAAACTCTTTCTAGGCTGAATTTTATCTGTTTTGCTTTGAATTGACTTCTCATAGACTCATAGTTAGTTTTGTGTTCGACGAAATGCCACCGCACAAGCGGATGATGGTTGTGGATTTTAGTTGAGCGGCTCAGATTTATCTTTAAGAGTTTGCTGCTATCACTTCCAGGTGCAATAATAGTAACGATGGTAACAATTCGTGATTGATCTTAACAGCCTCTTGCAGATGCAGTGTATTACAAAAATCATGATGTGATCAAACTTTTGGAGGATCATGGTGCAAAGCCTACGGTATGTGTTGTTAATTGGTTATCTTGATGGATGTTATAGCTTTTCTGAATTTGCTGATTAACTGCTTTTCTAATCGTCTGCGATTTTAGATTGCTCCTATGCATGTCCTAACTGATAGAGAAGTTCCCGAGTATGAGATCCATCCTTCAGAGCTTGATTTTTCCAACTCTGCCAAAATTTCAAAGGTACCCAAACTTATTTGGCTTTTTCCAACAAGTTTTCTAGCTGGTATATTCACAATTGTCTGTGTGCTCGACAGGGTACCTTTCACAAGGCTTCATGGCGTGGAATTGACGTGGCTGTTAAAACCTTTGGAGAAGAAATGTTCAGCGATGAAGACAAACTGTGGGTTGGCTCTACCTATCTCTTTTGTATTTTTGAACTAATTAGTCGTTAAAAGGTTTTGATATCCTTCTGGTATTCAGGAATGCGTTCAGGGACGAACTTGCACTGCTTCAAAAGATACGCCATCCAAATGTTGTCCAGTTTTTAGGGGCAGTTACTCAAAGTAACCCCATGATGATTGTCACAGAATATTTACCTAAGGTATTCTTTCTCAATCAGGATGAACACATTTTTAAATCCACAGTGTTTATTTTTAAGCTGTTGAGATCTTCACATTTGCAAAATGCTCAAGAGAAACTTCGCTGCATAAAGTTATGCTTCTCAATTTTGTGTTTATTTGTAGGGAGATCTTCGACAATATCTAGACAGGAAAGGGGCTCTAATGCCAGCGCAAGCAGTGAAGTTCGCACTTGAAATTGCTAGGTGAAGTGGCTATTGTCTGTGTATTTTTACTTTGTACTTGTGCAGGCTCATATTGATGAATGACCGGTTGCAGTAAACATTAATCTCCATTCTGTGGCTTCTGATGATCTGTATGGTATTCCTTTAAACTGTTTTGCAGGGGAATGAATTATTTGCACGAGCATAAACCTGAAGCTATAATCCATTGTGACCTAGAGCCTCCGTAGGTTTTCCCCCTTGATTGTATCAGTACAGATTTTATCATTACAAAAAGTTTTCAATTTTATCCAAAAAATCCGAAAGATTCTTATTTACTTGAGTAAGAGAACAGAAACATACTGCGGGATGATTCGGGACATCTGAAAGTTGCAGACTTTGGAGTCAGCAAGCTGCTGGTAGTTAAGAAGACTGTTAAAAAAGACAGGCCTAGTACATCGTTGGACAGTTCTTGTAAGTTTTCTTATCTGATAACTTAAAATTGCTATGTCGAGCTGTGTCTTGAGCTAGTTTAGAACTGCTAACTAAAATTCCACAAGATATAATGAGGAAGTAAATCATAAAGGTTGTGTTTTGGGATGGGTATATGCTGATGATACTCTCGTTGTCGTTCTGGCTGAGCAGGGCGATACATGGCTCCAGAAGTTTACAGGAATGAAGAGTATGATACAAAAGTAGATGTATTTTCTTTCGCTTTGATCTTACAAGAGGTAAAGTAACCGAGAGAGCTACAAGACTTGTAAATTCAGATATATTCATTCTTCAGGCCTATACTTATACAACGTTGTTTGTGGATTAATAAACTTAACAGATGATAGAAGGCTGTGTACCTTTTCATCTGAAAGAAGAAAGTGAAGTTCCTAAAGCATATATTGAAGATGAACGTCCACCATTCAATGCTCCAATAAAATCGTATCCTTTCGGGTTACGAGAGTAAGTTTTCCGAATTAAGTATCCTCCTGGTTTTTAAACAACATTCATGACTCCACTATAAAAGACTAACGATCTCTCTGTTACCAGATTAATACAGGATTGTTGGGACAAAGAAGCATCAAAAAGACCAACATTCAGAGAAATCATCACTGCTTTGGAGTTGATAAGTGATCGTATTGCACGGAAATTGAGCTGGAAGGTGAAACTAGGAAAGTGCCTTCCAAGATTCAGATTGTTTGCGAAGCGAGATTATGTGAATCCAAGTAGTAGCCGTTCATCCATCACCAGGTGACTCCAAGAGCTTTGGCCTTTGGGTTTCTTTCTTTAAATTATTATTATTATGAAAGAGGGATTGATTGGTTTTGCCTCAAATGGAGGGAAACAGTGTCATATTTATAGCTCTTTGTATTTACTGCAACGAGATTGTTTTTTCTTATCCTGAATGAACATGGTGTGTATCATATTATGCTGCGGAGAAATAAAATAGTTAACCATGACATCTAGTTCGAGTTGTTTTGATTTTCTGAATTAGATTAAGACGTTATGATACTATATGAAAATGTATGCTAATTGTTTATAGGGTTTTTTTAATCATTCAAAGGAACTCATAGCACAAAAAATAAAATAAAATTGAACAACGATTAGAAAGGAAAAAAGGTATTTAATATTTATTGCAAAAAAGAGTGTTGTAAAATATCAGGTCAAATCGAATCATCCTATTATTTTTAATTTGTTATCCGTTGAGTCTTACGTCAAATCGAACCTGTAGATTTTGATTAATGTAGAGACTAAAGCTTCTGACAATTTTACCGTCACATATTTAATTGCTTACAGTGATATATAACATCGTAGTTGGTAAGAGACTGAAATAACCCTGCCTCTTCCTCTACACTTGGGTTCCGTTGCCGTCTCCACTGTCGCTTTCAGCTCCATTAATTAAACTTCTGAATTTCTTTTGAAAAAGGTTGAAAGATAAAACGTAAAAGCGCCGTTAGAGAGAGAGACTCTCCGAGCGGGAAACTGCCTTTTCTCATCTCTCTCTCTCTCTCTCTCTCTCTCTCTCTCTCTCTCATCTCCTTCGTCGTTCTCTGCTCAAGACACCGACTCTCGTCGCCTTTGTATGATCAATGGCGGTTGATTACGAAGGATTTTCCATCAGGTGAGTGCTGGTAATTGTTTATAGTTGCTTTGATTTTGGTTATGACTTATGAGATGCATTCCAATTTTGATATGGCGAATGGTAGAGAGTACACGCGTAATATAAGAAGTGTTGAGGTGCGTAAATGCTGGCCGTTCTCCGGAGATGCTACCGGAGATCTTATTCACTCGCTTCTTCCTCCGATAACCGTCGCCAAGTTCCGGTGGTGGTCTCATGAGCTAGCTTCTCTGCTAACGAAATCTCCGGATGATTCCGATCCGGGCTTTCGGCGGAAGGCCAAGGCAAAGTCTAAACCGTGTAAAAAGCGCTCCATCGCTGAGATAGCACGCGGAGAAGACGCGAGAGATGATTCCGAGGTCTTAATCGGTTCAAAGAGAAAGAGAACGAAAGAGCGTCATGCGGTAGTGGAGAAGAAGTTGAACGATTCCTTGGGTGCGAAAACTGCAAACAAGGTATTAAACTCGGTCTTCAATGGTTAGGAGAAAATTACCAAATCAATTTGAGCTTCTTATCTGTGTTATGTTGGCTTTGTTAGTTAAGCTCATTAGCATTCGTGTAAACTAACACTGGTGAGGTGGTGTCACACATTGCATTCAGGTTAACGGTAAATGCAGAATTGGGATTAAAGAAAGATCTGGTGTGATGTCTCCTAGTAGGAAGAAAGCTGGAGTGAGATGCTTATCTTACACAGAGGAGGAGATATTTCCATATTCTCCAAAATCATTCAGTCAAGATTGGGATTCTAAGTTCCAGATTCCTGGAATTTTGAAGGCTAAAGGGAAAGCTTGCTCGGTGAAGAGTCCTGATAAGCTTGCTCAGAGTGACAAGAGTGACAAGCATGTCAGATTCTCTGATATCTTCTCTTTAGAACAATGCTGCTTGAATATGAGTCGGTTAAGTCTCTTTCAATCATCTCTAGTTGACAAGAAAATGGTGGTCGTATCAAATGGCAATATGCAGTTTCAGAGTCGGCTAAGTCATGCTCGAGGGGAGTCTGGCTTGTCGTGTTTCCCTGAACCTATCCAATCGTTTATCTCTGATTCTAGTGAGAGTACGTACAGGAGTTGTTCTTACTCGGCTCAACCTGCATCAGCTGATATGAATTGCGGTACACTGCTGTACCAATCACCTGTAGGTGAGCTAGTCGAAGCAAATGGTCAAGGCTGTAAAAGTTTTTATTGGTCAAGCTTAGGTACTGGTACATCTATATCTGAATCTGCTGAAAATGATCTTTTACTCAAGAATTTAGTTTACTTTTCCAGTGGAAAGAAGCATTCAACTGATCCAGCAATACCCAAAGATGGTGTAGGTGTAGGCAAGATCCCAGTGCATAATGAGAGACGCCATAAGTACTTTCCAGCTAGGCTAGGCATTGATGAGACCTTCACCGAGGATGTAGAGTGCGGTCAAACTGTCCATTCCTCGGTTCCTCAAGTCAATCCAATGGAGACTGCGGTCAAACATCTCAATCTGAATCAAAACCTAAACATCAGAGATACTCAAGCAACAATGCGGCTGTTGGGTAAGGATGTTTCTGTTGGCACAAGTTACTCAGATTTGGTTAGAGCTGGCGAGAGGATCATAGCACCAGATGCTTCTGTAGATTGTCCCTTTTTGGGCAGCCATGCTCGCCAGAGCTGGCTATGGCGAAGGACAACAGTTGGGATTTCAGAAAATCATTCAACCACATCACTGGACAAGAGTTGGAGCAGAAATTTGTTGTGTTCAAACGATCCTTATCCTTTGTTTTGTGAACCAAATGTGTGCTTAGCTCCGGAAGCCAAAACAGCTGTTGTTCCTGATTCAGAGTTTCAGTGTGGTTCACTCGTGTCTTGTCCACTGACTGATAAGGATCTCAGCTTTCATGGGTATGGTTTAGGGCAGCAACTAAACAGTTTCACATTCAGCCAGCAACAACAACCGGAGATTGCTGGTCTGCATTCTGATTACAACAATGTCGGTATTGGTCTCTTACCTAATGCTAGAAAACCATCTTTCGGATTGCCTTTCTCTTGCACAGAGTCTACTAGACAGCCACAGCCTCATTATTGGCCACAGAGTTCCTTTGAGAGCTCTAATTTGGGAATGTCTTACATCATCAATCCCGCAGAGCAACTAGTGTCCTTCTATGAGTCCAAGTCATCATCTTCTTCTCACATAAACGTTGGAAAAGCAAATAAGCGGCTACCATCTGTTGAGGAATATCCAATGAAGAACCAAAAATTCCCCAAGTTGGCAATGCCAGGTGGCTTAAACTCTGAGAAAGAGTTCTTTGCAGGGGCAGCAAATTAGGAAATCACAAATCTACAAGTCTTAATATGTAACTAAATTCAAATGATTGTATAACTGATGGCTTGTGTGTTTTATAAACTAGATCGAAATTAGATGTCCATGCTCTATTTTGTAGAGCTAATTATGGAATGATTCTCCTGAAAAAGGTAGCTCAAAAGGTTAAAATTCGTTGCTCTTTCTTTTTTCGTCAACGTTTGCATTCATAGTTTATACAATAAAACGAAGGTTCGAATTCTCCTTCTGAAATCTCAGTTATATTATCATTCTCTCTTGACCACAGTGGAGAACACAAAACAAGCATCGACCATTTTGTCACTATGAATCTCTCGACATGTCTCCTTGTTCATTGAAATCTCCTTTGATTCTTTTTCACTGCTGATCTGATTTTTTTTTTTTTTTTTTTTTTTGGTTTTTACAAAATATTAATCATAAGCACCTTATCTCCTTTGAAATAATTTTTGGCCTGTGTATAAGAATAAATAAAATTATATGCAATTACTAATTAATTTCAAGGAAAGTGATGAAGGTATGGAGCAAAAAGGAGTTTCCAAATGTGAACAAATATTTTTAATGTGAACTATGAAACGGTTTGTGGATGATTATGACTATACGTATGATTAGTCACTATTTGTTGGATTCCTTAATTTCTTGTTCCCTCATTAATTTTTTCGTCTCATCATTTGTGTTCTTTTTATTGTTTTCATTGTTATATCTAGGATGTCAAAATAGGTTATTACCCATGAGTTTGACATGAAATTTTTTAATGGGTTTGGTATAAATTTTTTACCCATATAACTAAATGGTTTTAATGGATTAACCCTAATAGTTTATGGATCTAATGGGTTTATAGGATTATAGTTTAGCTATGGATTTATTGTAAAAAAAGAAAAATTATAAATATATAAAATATTCATAAATTTAGCACTTAAAAATATAGAACATCCATAAATTTATCATTAAAAATGTAATTATGAGTATTCAAAAGGTTTTATTTTATGTTTTATCAGTATTTTATTTTGTTTTAATACGTATATTACTATAATTTTTATTATTTGGAAGTTTTAGTTGATTTTTTAATAATATATAAAATGTTTTTAAAAAATATTATTCATTTTTTATATATGGGTACCCATATAACCTATTTAATCTATGAGTATTAACATAATTATGTTTGGTTTATAAATTACAGTCCACGAAATAAATATGTTTGATCATAACCCGACCCTATAACTTTCAAACTCACATGGATAAGGGTCGGGTCGGGTCGGATTACCTATTTTGATATCTCTAGTTATATCCCTCCCCAAATATAACAAAAAAAAAGGTACGATTTGATGAGTTTAGGCGATGCAACATAAGTTGGACTAGTGGGATCTTCTTTCTTTCTTTCTTTTTTATTGATTTGAGAAAAGGGTAGTGAGAAACTGAGAAGTGAGAACTGCCAGAAAGAAAAGAGAGAATAGGTTAGAACGTTAGATTAAGAAAATCCATATGACGAAGTTTAGGCAAATGCAACATCGTCTAAAATTAAGCCTTAGTTCCAAAAAAAAAAAAACATCGTCTAAAATTGGACTCTTCTAAGATGGATTTCAACATCAATGGTCGCATTTTTCTAGTCAACGTATTAATTTCGAGTTCTCAGACAAATTTGATGATTAATTAGTGCAGTTCTTATTCACACGTTTAGCTTTTGCATGTATGTAGCTTTTAATTGAGAAGAAGCAAAAGCTCATAATATCTCGAATTAATTAGGATAAGCTCATATATAATCTAGATTCAATGTATCTTTATAAATGGACAGATCAACATACACACTAGTCAAAAGTAGATAAGTATTTTTAGTAGATATAGTTTTCTTTTGTAAGACAGTTCAAGTACCTCATGAATATAGTAATACGAATTGTAAAATTCTTTCGTTTGACAGCAAAATGGTTTTTTAAACGTGTAAATAGCATATATTCACATATGCTTTGTGATTCTAAAGCTAAGCATGTAAATACTAAATAGCGCGTATTCACACATGATTTTAATTCTAAAGTTGTATATGTCCAAAAATTTGTTAGGATTTGTATTTCAAATTCAGCTCCTTAAAACAATTAAAGCAGACAAATAAAAACACACGTTTTTGCGGCCACATATTTCACTATAATCAAAATCGGGTTTCATAAATCACAACGTGTCCAAGAGGCTCTGTTCTACAACTCAACAAAATTAAACTGCGAGACATGTTTTATCATTATTGAAATCGTTTTTGACGGTTATGCTCAACAACTTTGAATCATGATGTCTAGATTCATATCATAGTTACTGTAACACGAGGGTCCACGCAAAAGAAAAGACTCATATGATGTTCTTGGTCTGGAGTTAACATGCAATTAAAAAGAGGTAGGTGCAAGATTAAAAACCAAAATGTTTTGAAGAGGCTAAAATGAAAGGAGACAAAAGATGAAGGACTAAAGCACAATAAAGAAGTTATCATCTCCTATTTCCCATAAAGGATTCAGGTACTAGGAGAAGTTAAGGCCAATTTCACATGCATGTCTCTTTCTGCATATATCCATATTCTACCGCACCTACATCTCTATATGTACATTCTTGTCATCGACTTTTTCATGAATACTTTTAAATTTTGATTCACTGTTTTCGCATTTTTACGATTGTCATCTATATGTCCTCGAGGTTTAATTATCAAATACATATGCATGTCATTATGTCTTACATGTTACGATCAAGTGTGGTTGTAAATCATTTTCGATTGATTTTTTCATTAATTTTTATTTCTAGCTCATTAGTTCAAATTAAGGATCGCAATGTCTTAACCTTTGAGGTTTTTTCAGACGGTGCTCCCAAATCAAAGATTTCCCAACATCATAAGCTTTACATTCTTTGCAAAAGAGGGTTCATTGATTTCACTCTTGAACATCATAAGTAATTATCAAATACATCTCAACCTTAAAAAGGAAACATCAGATTTAGCAAAAATTGACTTTAATTTACAATCTACTAGCGAGTAAGTAGTGAGATATCTGGTAGAATGTATATTTCAGTTATATATAGTTCTGTTCAGCTTTCATTTTATCTTGCAAAATTAAAACAAAAACTTCTTTGCATGTTCTGCCTGGTATTTAAAGATAAAAACTAAACCTAAATGGCTAAAACTATAAATATACAAGTAAGATTTAAACAAATAATTTTACTAGAATGTTTGTTTTGTTTTAGGCTGTTTAGAACCGATCAGTTTATCTACAATTGAATTGGTTCAGTTAAATTTTGGTTTGATTAGGTGAGGTTCAAAATGGTTAGAATATGAAGACAGGTAAACTAGATAGAGAGGAGCATCTAAATCTAATTAATGGAAATGCAGAAGGGCAAAAAAGGAATAAAGAAAAGGTGAGCAAGATAACCAAAAATAGGGAGTTTCCAAAAGATGGTTCTGATGAGAAACAGAGCCCATCCCTCTCCTTTTTCCTCTTCTCATGAAAGAAATTGGATGGTCCTCCTTCAATGTCCTTAACCTACTCCTCTTCTCTTTCTTTTTCTTTCTTATATCTATTTGTTAATTAATTAGTTTCCTTCAATTTCAATTTCACTTTCCAGTTCTGTAAAAAGAAAATACACATCGCACGTATATAGATCATATAGATATCCATATCTATTTAGGGGTTTATATTGCATGTATAGAGAATAAAAAAGTGTGAGTTTCTGGCCTTGTTGAGTATGTGTGCTTTTTGGACAATTGTTAGATCATTTGTCTATTTTTCTCTTTTTTCATGTATAAATACATTTCAGCAAAAAGAAAACTAGTAACCTTCTGTTTTCTGCAAGTAGGGTCTTGATACCTTCAAAGAAATATTCCTTCAAAAGAAACTCATAAACCAAAACAGAAAATCACAAAAGAAGGAGAGATTTTTCGAGAACAACATAATTAGAAAAGCAGAAGCAGCAGTTAAGTGGTACTGTACGTGATCAATAATATATAACAAAAAAAAAAAATAGTTTGTTATATTCTCGTCAAAAACAGTTTCTCATTACCCACGTCTTCCTTTTGCGGATCTATATTATATTATACATAATTATTAATTCCTCAAACCCCAGGCAGGTAAGGTTGTGAATTATTATGCAGTAGATGAATTAACCCTAAAATTATCAATTTTTCTTTCTTTTTCAATTCGATCTGTGATTCTTGAGTTACAATATACTTCTTGTTATTGTTTATCTACAAAGCGATTAGATCATTATACAGTAGATTAACTAACCCTAAAAAACCCCAAGTTTTCTGATCAAAGTTTTTTTCCTTTTCAATTACAATCCCTGATTAACTCTTGAGTGACCAAATCATGGGTTTAATCTATTTATTTGTTATTCTTGATCTGCAAAGAGATTTGATCATCAAGCTTACCTCTCTCTCTCTCTCTTTCTCTGTCTGTCTCTCTCCTCTCTCTCCTGTTAGTGTTTTGATTCATTTGGTGATATTATAGGATCAATGGAGGAAGGTGGGAGTAGTCATGACGCAGAGAGTAGCAAGAAGATAGGGAGAGGGAAGATAGAGATAAAGAGGATAGAGAACACAACAAATCGTCAAGTAACTTTCTGCAAACGACGCAATGGTCTTCTCAAGAAAGCTTATGAGCTCTCTGTCTTGTGTGATGCTGAAGTTGCCCTCGTTATCTTCTCCACTCGTGGCCGTCTCTATGAGTACGCCAACAACAGGTACGCTTCTCCTACACCTTCCTGATCTTGCTTTCATGATTTGCTACAACAACAAAAATCTTAGTTAAAATGATGTGGAAGTGGAAATTTAGAGCTAAGATCAGTTTTTCGGGGTAATTACAATCTTGGATTTACTTTTTTTTTTTGTATAATATCTCTGTAGTGTGTATGTTTGTGTTTGTGTTTGTGTTTATGCAAATAAAGAAGATGAAAAAAAACTGTCTTCTCTTTTCAACTTCTGATTAGCCGATTTCTTAGTTTCACCCTTCTTATTTCTGCAAATCATTAGAACCTGATGCATGTAAGCTTCTATAAGACACTTTAATTTTGACGACCCATCAAATTTCTTAATTTAAATCATATTTAGGGTTTCATCGATAAAAAAGTTTGGTTCTGGTCCTTCTGGACACGAACGGCATGTACGTATATGTATGTAGATGATCAAGACTTATGTAACCCTCTGTCTAGTGAAACTTGGGACAAAGCCTAATGATGAGTTGTCACTAGGGATACCTTTAATCATATAATATAACCCAAAAATAAAAATAAAACGAATGAATTATTTTTTCAGTTATATTATGGAGTTAGTCTTGAGAACAAATATATAATCGAAAATCTTGTATTTTTCAACTCTTTAAAAAAAAAAAATGAAATACAGATGGTTTTGCCTAACGATCTGATGGAAATTGGATAATCAAATGTAAAACCATCAAAAGAATTAAATAAAGATATACAGTAGTCGACTTTTTATGATGTATATGGAATCATAGATGCTATATTGCTATGCTGCATTGATATATTAATGAGAGGGAGAGAACTCAGAGAAGTGTCGGAAATCAAGAGGGTACGAGCCAATGGGAATCTCTGGCATTCTGAGCTTCATTTATTTGTTATTATGAGAAAAGAAAAATAGTTACTACTGATCTTAAAAGCATATCTTGATGACATTGAATAATATAATGTGGATGAAACTTATTTTGATTCCTCCTCAAACCCTAATTGGCTAATTAGCAATTCTGAAACCATAATTATTTGTTTTCACAGCCATTATTTATATGTGAATTACATTGAAACGAGAATTAACTCAAGCCATGTGCTTGAATTGAATTTTTCTCCTCGTACTGGTGATAAGTAACTGGTCCAAACTCCAAAGCCGTTACATTCCTTTCTCGTCGATTTTAAGGTTTTGGCCGGAAAAAAATATGCATTCCAAAACTCTAATCAAGAATCTCCTACATTTCTTGTACTCTGTTTGAAAAGTTTAAATAATAAAATTAATAAACCTAATGATTTTTTCACCGTTTTAGTGTGAAAGGTACAATTGAAAGGTACAAGAAAGCTTGTTCCGACGCCGTCAACCCTCCTTCCGTCACCGAAGCTAATACTCAGGTACCAGTTTGATTTATTTCTTCTTCTCCTTTTCATTATGATCAATTAATATTGATGAAAATATAATCTCTATATGTTATATTAAAAACAAAAAACATTACCAAGAAAAAAGAAGGGTTCTTGAAATATTTGAAATGCATTGACACGGTGACGTTTTGGTGTTTGAATACATGAAATTCTGAAGTACTATCAGCAAGAAGCCTCTAAACTTCGGAGGCAGATTCGGGACATTCAAAATTCTAACAGGTAATTAGTTAACTTTTCATGAGGTTACAGAGATGGTTCCTTGTTTCTTGAACACTATACTGATGAGCATTTCGATTCGTTTTTACTGGTTTATTTTGCCTTTAAACGATACTATTTTTGACTGGTTTACTTGGAAGCTGGAATTGGTTGAATTTCAGTTTTGGTTTGGACTTTGGAGATATATGCAACAGTATATTTAAACTCAAACGTGGTTTAAGTTCTGTTGAATTACAGTTCGGTGTGCAAAAGTTCGCTCGTATTTTTATTTATATTAATGTTGACATTCGTAAATTTCAGGCATATTGTTGGGGAATCACTTGGTTCCTTGAACTTCAAGGAACTCAAAAACCTCGAAGGACGGCTTGAAAAAGGAATCAGCCGTGTCCGATCTAAGAAGGTAACAAAACCAACGTCTCTCTCTCTTTCTTTATATATAGATAATGTTTTCTCACTCTTATTGTAAAAAAAATCGCAGAATGAGCTGTTAATCGCAGAGATAGAGTATATGCAGAAAAGGGTAAGCAACGTTTCCCTCTCCAAGCAATTTCATATCTTTCATCGCCTTTTTTCGGGTTTTTTATTTTCCCCGTAAATAAATAATGTAGGAAATGGAGTTGCAACACGACAACATGTACCTCCGAGCTAAGGTTAACCACGCTCTGTTATGCATCAATCTCTCTCTACTCTTTAATTCTTTGTGTAACTTAGATGACGTGTAACACAAGAAAACTTTGATTTTTGGGTTTTGCAGATAGCCGAAGGCGCGAGATTGAATCCGGAACATCAGGAATCGAGTGTGATACAGGGGACAGCGATTTACGAATCCGGTGTGTCTTCTCATAATCAGTCGCAGCATTATAGTCGGAACTATATTCCGGTGAACCTTCTTGAACCGAATCAGCAATTCTCCGGCCAAGACCAGCCTCCTCTTCAGCTTGTGTAACCCAAAACATGAAAACTTGTTTCTTCCACTCAGAACGATTTAGAGAGAAAGAGACTAGAGTACAATATATGTATGCCACTTCTTATTCATAGTTTATTTAGGTTCCAATAATAATAAAAACAGAAAACTCTTGTCCCTCTATTGCGTACATAATTCAATATTACTTATCATACATTGCTTGATTATGGGATATAAACATCCTCAATTAGAGAGATTAGTAGAATTATAAACATTCATAAAACCATAATAACATATCCATACATAAATTATGGATTACAGAAATACAAACTAACAAACTGTGATGAATTATTATAATATGTGTAGCTATAATTAAACAAAATTACATTTTTACTATACTATTTGAGAAAGTGAACAAAAAAAAGTTACATATCATATATATAGTCTAATGTAATTGTCCTTTTCTCGAAATAACTCTTTAGTATATGGACATGAGAGAAATATGAGCAGAGGCTGAAGGCTAAACCTTCTTCCCTCTGTTCTCTCATATATACAGCCGCAAGTATTGGCTCTTTTATCATTCCTTTTTTTTTTTTGTTACTTCTTCCTAATCTTTGATATGCTGTTTTTTTCTCTCAATCAGTTCATGATTTTACATTTTCTAACGAAGATGTCGGAGGAATTAACGTATCTATACCAGAGAGATCGCACCTCAGGGTTGCTAATCTCTAGCCACGGTTTCGCTGGACCGCTAAAATGTAAAACCGCAGCAGATTTCAGAATATCTTCAGGGGCTTTAACTGATCGAGACCCTAGTCCAGCTACGTGCCATGATGGATCAAGAGTCTGTGTGAGTCCTTTGAAAGCAAGTAGTGTCGGTGGTAATGCTCCTGGCTGCCATAATTGTAGTCCTGAGCTAACACTCTGCATTACGGTTTAGTTTCAGTGGGGATAAGGTAACTAAGAAATGAGATTGATATATATATATATATGTAAATACTAATATATACTCACGAGTCTTAACCATGAAGAGTAAGCTTCTGTGATATTGGTTTGTCTCCAGGCTTTGAGGTCAAAGACATTCATACCAGAAAGCCAAGCGCAGTCGTCTTGAAGCAAGTTTGATGAGATCAGAGGATGTGAGAAGTTGAAATAGTCTTTGTATTTTCTTCCAGGGCAACAGTTGCTTCCGCACCACGAATCAACAACTGAGCCAACTACTTTACCGTTGAGGTCCGTTTCCCATAAAGACGAAAGGTCTCGTTGTACTACTACATCATCATCCAACAACACGATCTTGTTGAGATCTGGAAAAAGCTGAAAGAAAAAAAGAACGAAAATAGATTGGATTTTTAAGCTCAAGAGAAGAGTTGAGTTGGGAAAACAAACTTATTACCTTGGGAATGTAGATGCGAAGATGATTCAAAAGAGCGAGGCAGCTAGGGTTTAGAGCTTGCAAGGATTGCTCATGAGTCCCCTCGACGAAACTATAATCAGAGTCTTTCAAATCCTGATAATGCCTTCTCCAAATCAGACGGTGGATTTCAAGCATCTCTTTAACTCTGAGATTCACTTCTTGAGGCCAATCATACTGATGAAGTCCCTTTACTTCAACAACTGGTGATGAAGCAGAGTTTATAGCAAACCAAGCATGCATAGGGGTATAAGTTTTCTTATCGGTAACAACATGAAAGACGAACTTCTCCGGATCCACAGCGTTTTGCACAGTAGAAGATATGACGACAGAGGCAGCAAGAACATTGTCGGTCAAGATGACAACATGGTGAAAAGATGGATCGGTCAGACGATAAACGGACTCAGGCGGAGGCAAGCGCGTTCGAGCCATCGCGTTTACAGAGTACTCTTCTGTTAACCTGAGGGAAAGGCAATGTAGGCATTTGGGAATACCGTGAGATGCTAAATGCCAGTACACTAACTCATGATGTTTCGCTGATTGGACTTTACGTTCCATCTGCAACAGCTGACAAATTAAAAGAGAACAAAAAAGTGTCACATGAATAGAATGAAGCATTAAACTTGACCTACAAGTAAGAACCATAAGTAAAAAAGACTTACCATCTTCTTAGTTAGGGAAGCAAACGCTCTTATATCACGCCGTTTTAACGTCATCTCTTTAACAAGGTCGTCGAATGACTCCAATGAGCCTTTCTTTCCTCTTCCATTACCGTCTTGTTCTGTCTCTTCTAATAGCGCTCGTGTCAACTCTTCCCTAATTTTCTGAAAGAGGAACACAGACACGCATTTTCTTGTTACTAACTAAAAAAAGCTGTCATAAGTGTGTGTCTTTACATCATCTCATGACACAAAACAACAAAACTGCTTGAAACGGAAACAGTGCAATGGAAAGCATTTTTTTTAAGTCATGTATTGGAATTATCCGTCTGTCTCGTTCCTCTTTGTTCCTGTTTGCTGCTACGTATCAAGGGAAAAAGGAAACCAAGTGGCTATGGATTTTCTCGTGGCAGCTAAATCTTCCACGTGTCCTGTTAATTAGCAAACTGAGTGGAAAGTTGAAAACTACTATACATGTAAAAGTGATCGTTTACTACGTTTGTTTCTGGCATATATACAGTAATCCATGAAACTTTCCATTTACTAAAACTAAGCTCCCTCAGAACAAGCTTCTAATTCTATTCTCTAGGGCATGCTATGTTCTAATAAAGTAAATAAAGGTAAATAGATGACAAAGAAACCACTTTGTGGGCTCGTTTCCGACAATTCCACATGTTGATATCAAATCAAGTTTGTTCCACCGCCAGAATAAAACAAATGAATCTATCTAAATCATCCTATTTACTAGGATAAAAAGGAGAAAATCCATCAAGGTAAATCATACGCGAAAAGTCATTGCATGGATAGAAACTGCAGCAAATCACAAATCACAAATCACAAATCACAAATTAACCCTAAAGACAATTTCTTTTTCATCTCTCTGTTCCTAGACAGTAGACAATGACATGAAATCCTCACGGTTTTACAAATTTACCCCACCAGGTCCAAGAGGAAAGCTCACACCTCTCACTACACGACACCAGCAACACTAACGTAACACAGCTGGAAAAGACTTAAAAAAAAATTCCCATACAATCATATCTTTTTCCCCCTTTAATAGAGGCACTATGGCAAGTGTGTGTTTGATTTTTGTGTGTTCTGTTTCCCATCGATGATGTAAAAGTTAATGATTAAGAGGCTAACCTAAGCTGAAATCATCATCACATGAAAATATCTTAATTTTTAAGTACCTAACTGTATATTATATACAGCTAAAACATTTGCCGACATATAAATTACAATTACGAATGTGTTTAATATTAGAGTAAATACAAAAGGCTTACCAGAGATGTGTCGCCCCCACGGAAGAGTCTCAGTCCCATGCAATCTGCGAATACAATAGTCAAAAGAAAAAGTAGTAATCATATACATGAACAACAACAAATAAAAAGATCACAAGCACATAAGCATTCAATAGGAAGATTTATGATATTATCCAAAGTCGAAGAATATCATTTATTGAGTTCACACTTTCCAGGTCCCTGAACAAATTATATTCATTAACAATTCATTAATTGGGAAGTAGAAAAACGAGTAAACGATTAAGTCAAAGCTTGCAGAGTAAAATGGAATCTAATGATAGTCTTAATTTTGAATATTGAGAATAAAAAATAATATTATTATAGGAGAAAAAGTTGTACCGAGTGGAGAATCGCAAACGGAGGCGGATTCGAGGACGAGAAACGCGAACCTGACGAAGATGAAAGGGAGGACGATGGCGAGCAGCAGCAGCAACAGCAACAACGAGCGACCAGAGAACCTCCGCGCCGCTAAAGCAGCCGCTGCCGCCGCGCATCCTCCGCCTCCTTTTCCGATTCCGATGCCGGGATTCGATATCGTAACTTTCTTAATCCCCGACGCCGATATGTAAAACTTCATTTCTCGCAGTGTCTCTCCACTTCCATCAATCCAAAACTCTGTTTTCCAGATCTCCGATCTCCACTCTCTCACTGAAAAATTGAAAAAAAAAATACTAAACAGCCAAAACAAACGAGGATCCGGATGAAGAAGCTTCGACGACAGAAAACCGAAGACGCGATCAGGAGAAAGACGAATCCAAAATTTTGGATAACAATGAATGGATTATCGAGTCTCGACGAAGAGCGAGAGGGACTAGAGTTTTTGATCTGTACGACGGGAATAATAAAACAACGTTCAAAGAGGAATTTCTAAAGAAGCCAAAGGGGACATGTAAACCAAATGAATACAAATAATCAATTATTTCCGGAAAAAGATAGAGATTCACCAATATTATTCTACATACATATACATAGTCACGAGGTTTCTGAAGAAAAAAAAATTTATAATTTAACAGAAAATATTAAAGTAATAAAATAAAGCCAAAACGAATGCCGCGTTCAACTCCGCGGGAATTTAGCCCATATATACAAATGTTTGTGTATGTATGTATAATAATACTTACGTATAGATAGATGTATTTACATATATAAACTAATCATGCGCAACAACTAATAGGGTAAATATACTCAGTAAAGCTAATTATGGAAACTCTACACTGATAAGTAAATATATAGTTACCGACAGGAAAATAGTATTGCAGCAGATAATTACAAGAATGTCCTTCTCTACGAGTACTTGTATTTTGTGGAGTCACACCGACACACAGCAGAATAGGGGTTCCAGTGTGGGAGCCCACATGGAATTAATGGAGATGACCGTCCATTAATTGCTCTCTTATGGCAATCGAGTTAGTAGTTAACGAGAAGCTCTTTGGATTTAACTATAAGTCTATTAACTATAAGTAATTAATCTCATTATTAAGTGGACCACTTCGACAAACTTATTTGTCTAAACTCTAAAAAAGACCCTAAACAAATAAAGTTTGTTTGATTAAATTTTTAAAAGAAGACAAGCACTCATACAACTTGAGTTGAGTGATAATGTGATATCGTGCTATAGTGCCTATGTGTGAATTGTCAGACATTAATATCACCTAACTTATTTTGTGTTTTTGTTCATAATTTGAGAGTGGTCGTAGTCTTGTAGATGAACAAGGCTTATCAACGAAAATAGTTATGGGAGGTGAGGTTTGGAACGGAAAGACAACTGATGATGATATGGAATTAGAGTTTAACTAGTTATTTTTGTTGGTCTAATTATGAAATAACTTCAAATTGTATTTTTTAACGTTCGAGTTTCTTTTAGATAAGTTTCTGAACAGAGAGAGTTTGTATCAGATAAATTTAAATTTATCTTATATTTTAGCTACACCAGTTTTTTTTTGTTTACTTGTCAACGATCACACCATCTCAAATTCGCAGTAGTATATGGATTTCTCATTCTGTTGATGTTTCTCGATCGATATGGAAAACTGTACATTAAGAAACAGATATGTTTTATAAACGATATAGTGTGGTCCAGGCCCGGCTTGAAGAAATGTTGGGCCCTGTGCCAGCCTAATTTATTTTCCAGATTTTATTATATATAAAAACTGTTTTCATAAATATGGGCCCTATTTTAAAAAAAAATTCAGCAACATTGGGCCTTGAAATACACCGAAAATTTGATAAAAGTTAATTGGGCCCTGTGACAGATCCCAGTTGACACAGGCTATAAACCGGGCCTGGTGTGGTCTGAAAGGATAAAGGCCGAAAAGAAATACAAAAACAGTGTCACTGTGTCAGCTATTTTGGATAACATATAAATCATAGAAGGTGGTACAAATTTAATTATTTCGAAGACAACATGCGTTTTGTCGTTTCTGCATGTATTGATACTGCGATTGCCAAGAGGTTCCTACACAAGTTAATAGATTTAGAAATTACATCAATTATCCATGCAATGAAAATTTATAAACGGTTTCAAAACCACATTTCGACTGTAGCTTCGCAACTTCTTTTTCATACATTTATCTTTCTAAGAAAGTCGTTCAAACAGTGAAATATTTTCTCACTAATAAAGTAGCAAGTAGTTATAGAGTCCACATTATACCTTTTAAACAGTTAAAGTGCATTGAAAACGTTTAACGATCGGATTGATTTCTCCAAGCCCCTATTCTTACTCTTAGCGATGCTTTACCCCAATAATTTATCTTCTCAATTTTGGTGCGCATTCGAAGATCATGATCATCCATTCCATTATAAAAGCATTTTTTGGGTAGTCTCATAAAGGAAACGGTGTATAGTTTAGTTAGTCTCATTTCTAATTAAGAGTTTAATACGAAAACAAAGACTTTTAGATTTTGAAACTGCAGATTACGAAAAGAATAAAAACAACAACCATTACTGTAAAGAATGCTTTCATAGCTCAGTTGGTTAGAGCACCCGTTTAGTAAGCGGGAGGTCTTGAGTTCAACTCTCAATGAAAGCATCTTTTTTTTTTTTTTTGTCTTTCTTAAACTGCAAAATATAATCCCTCAAACCTTGGTATTTTTACAAGTCACAGAGAACATCCCAACATTTTTTTAAAAAAACCAACCACTGCTGTATGCTTTTCAAATGAATTAATTACAAGTACGTAAAGTAGGGTAAGTAAAATAAGAAAATCAATAACTTTTTACTTGGTTTTAAACGACACGAATTGTGAGTTAACAAATGCTAAAACGGAACGCTTTTCACCATATGGTGTGTAGTAAATGCAGCAAAAGAAAAAGAGTTAAAAATCTCACTCGCAACAGTGTCAACAAATCGTAAGAAAAACGGAACGGTGTTTAAACCCGTCGTTTACAGCGTCGGGAGCTCTCTCGGAAACTGACGTGTCGTGGTTACCACTCGCCGGCCGTAGTAAAGTGGAACCCAAAGTTTAACGAATTCGTCTCTTCACATCCGGTAAGTGTTGACCGTATGCTAATTTCGATTTTCCCAGTCTTAGTCCCGGAGATTCGTTACCGAGTAATGCTTGATCTGGCTGGTTGGTGAAATTACACGGGAATTTTGATTATATACAAAAACGAATGTGATTTTGCCGTCAGAGTTGGTAGTTACGAATAGGGATTGTTTCCGACGAGTTTTCTGGTCTTTACAGTGATGTTGAAGCACAGTGATAAAGGGAAATCTCCATACGGAGGATCTCGAAGTCATCGATTTGGAGTAACCCTCGTCGTTGGGATCTTATTAGTCTCAGCTCTGTTATTCTGTATCAGCGGCAAGAATCAGAGCTCGGAATTGGAACTACGGAGGCAGATTTCGAACAGCGTCAAGCCCGAATTGCAATTTCATTCTCATCCAACAGTCGAGATTCAGAACGGGACGAATTTGATATGGAAGATACCAAAATCACCAAAGGCGGTTCTGTTTATAGCTCACGGTTGCCATAGGAAAGCTTCTCACTTTTGGGACAAATCTTCAGATTGTCCGGACTGCACCGGTTTACCAGAGGAAAGGCTTCTGATTCGATTTGCTCTAGCTCGGAGATTCGCTGTGTTAACTGTATCCAGCGCTGGAACTTGCTGGTCGTTCGGGAAGGAGAAAGTGGTTGTTCAAAATGTGATCAAATCGTGGGTGAAGAAGCACGAGCTCGAGAGGCTTCCTCTTGTGGCGTTAGGAGCTTCATCTGGTGGCTACTTTGTCTCTGCACTTGCAACGGATTTGAAGTTTAGTAGCATTGTGCTTATGATCGCGGAAGGGGTCTTTGATCAGATAAGTATCAGTAAACAGTATCCGCCGACTCTTTTTGTGCACATGCCTAAAGATGTGTACAGACAACAGAAGATTAGAGAGTTTTTGGAAGGTCTGAGAATGGAAGGCGTTGATGCTGCAGAGATTGAATGCTTGGATTTGCCGCTTTCTCCGGGTTTCTTGGCAGATAGGATTCCAGGTCTTGATCCAGATGTGTCGGCGAAACTGTTCAAGTTGTTTCAAGAGAAGGGGTTTGTTGATGAGAAGGGATACATGAAGCGTGATGGAAGGAGAACACCGTGGAAGCAAGCTCTGAGTGGCTACAAGATATCACTGGAGGAAAGCTTGGTTACTCCTGTTGAAGAAGAGCTGAATCTTGCATTTGCGTATCATGAAATGACGAGCTTGCAGTCTGAACAAATCTTCAACTGGTTTGAATCTCATATGAGCTGAGTTGCTGACAGATTTTCATGTATCAAGATCTCACTTTGAAAGCTGTGATATATCTTCTTGACTCCAAAGAAACATGCTTGAAATTACACTTTCGACTGAAATTTAGTTGAGTTGCGCAAGGCAGCTGCTTTTGATTCCCGTTTGTAGCTAATTAAGGCCACTAAGCCTGTTGTGGTTCTTGAATCTGTAACAAAGAACTCCAAATCTAGGATGTTAGTAGCGAAATTTTAAAGCAAATGCAGATGTTCAAAGTGAGAAAATCTCAAAGAAGAACAGAGGAATCAGTAAAGAGTACCTTATTTAACTAGGCGGAAAGTGCAGCAGAGGCAAACTGAGTCTTTCTTGATACCTTGCGAAGCCTGTCACCGAGAAATGCTATGACAAGCGCAACAGATGGGATCACCTACAAATACAGTACCCGAATCTTCACACGCTTGAAATAATGAGAAAGACAAACAAAGACCTTATTTTCAAATTCTTCACTCTCACCATTGTAGAGACTAGTGTCAAGACAAGACAAGTATTTTCGAAAGTACCACTAAAACTAATTTTTCCAAAAAAATATCCTTAAAATTGATCTTTCCAAAAATACCATTAAAACTAATATTTCCAAAATACCACTAATACTAAAACTGTTTTTTTTTCAAAAATACCACTAAAATTGATTTTTCTGAAAATACCACTACCATTAAAACTGATACTTCTAAAAATACCACAAAGTGATTTTAATTAAAATAAAAAAAGATAAAAGAAGTCAAACAGTTCAAAAAATTGAAATTAATAGACGGTCCAGATGATCTGAGGACTGACTGGGAACACCGTACACTGCGCGTACTGTATAAATATCATTGATTGGAACTCCGAACTCTGCGCAAATTTTAACACACTGTACCTCTTCTTCCCCGGTTTGGCCCGAGAAATCTAGGGAGGGAGAGAGAGAGAGAGAGGCAATAAAGAGAAAAACCGAAGAATCTGGGGCCAGACATCCTCGGCTGCTGCTTCAGCTAAGGCTGATATATCCTTTTCCTTCAAATTAAAAAAAAAAAAGAAAAAGAAAAAGTTGCTAAACTCGTTTTCTATTGATTTGATCAGAAAAGAAAAGTAAATCATTCTTCTTTGTGTATATTACTATTAGATACGTTGTTTTGGTTAAAACTTAGAAACAAAAGAGTGTTTTTTTTGTGATGGTACCACTCCCATCCTCATATCACTGTACTTCCTTCCCATGTTGGTATGTATACGATCAAGTATCATCATCCTTGCTACTTTCTTTCTTTTAGCATATCTATGTCTTGTCTTTGCTGCAGATGTTGGGACACAAGCAATGTATCAGCTTTTAGATACTGGATTTATTGGCCTCATATTTTCTTGTTTCAATGAAGATGCAAACAAGGTTTGTCTTGTATCTATTCATTGGATTATAGGTTGGTAGAATCCAAGTTATCATTGATGGAAAGGCGAATACTCCTCCTAAACCATTGAGCCTGCTACTTGCAAATAAAGCTTTTTTTGTCATCCTCATTAACTTCTTCAGACTCGAGTTTCCAAAAATCCTCTTCTGCTCGGGGAGACAATCTGTCCAAGACACAGCTACAACTTCTGGATCTAAGGTCTGAATCTCTCTCTCTCTCTCTCTCTCTCTTTTGCAAAAAACTATACTGTTTCACTCGAAGTCAAACTTTAATATCCATTGCGTGATATATATATATACACACATTGATGTTTGAGCCTTGTATGTGTGTAAGGGTGGCGGGCGAGTTTCACATTTTGGGGATTTCTTTGTTAACAATGCTGACGCCAACACCATGACCATCGGGAGAGATGGGACAAGTGGAAATTGATCCAGTGGACATGTCTGAAAGCATGCAAGAGGCTATGCTCCGTTCAAATTTGGAAACCAGGTATATCTCAGCATCCGCATTTGGGCTTATGAAACAACATTGCTCCATTCATCTAAAATTATGTTAGAATAGAAGTCCCTCTCCATGTTTTGCCGACTTCATCCCTTCTTCAGCTCAATTCACCTTTAGTACTCTACGAGGAGGAACGAGCAGCGTACCACCACTCTCTCCTGCAAAGCACCAGGTTTTAGACTCTCAAGTCTTTTTATACATCATATCATTGAGAGTTAGTGCAAAAAGCTCATTCTGTTTCTTTTTTAGAGCCGGGAAAGTACATCCCCCTTGCTTTCATTCACTACACATCGACATATCAGGCTTCCATGTGCAAGCCATGGAAGCTGATTTGAATACTGGTTAGTTAAGCCTGTACAAACATTTGAACACACGAGGTTT
This sequence comes from Erythrophleum ivorense, assembly GCA_026724425.1. Taxonomy (NCBI): domain Eukaryota; kingdom Viridiplantae; phylum Streptophyta; class Magnoliopsida; order Fabales; family Fabaceae; genus Erythrophleum; species Erythrophleum ivorense. The sequence goes on from JAIUCV010001161.1 coordinate 163,866, forward strand.
TGTCATTTGTTGCGTTTTTACATACGTAGGCTTCGTTTTTTTTTTTTTTTTTTTGCAGCTTGAGTCCCGCCATTAACGCACTTCAAGATAGGGTAAGGGAAAACAAGATCCGGGTATGATTCTCCTCATAACCACGCTCACTCTCTCATGGATATTGTGTTTCTGTTTGGCTTTGAAATCTATTGTATCGTGTGTTGAGCAGTTAGCAATGCTGATGGATGAAGCCTGAGGCTCTGGAGGTACAAAAACTGGAAGGAGCAGAGACGAGCGGAGGACCATCTCGTCTGGTTCACGGCTCTGGCAGCCGAAGCAGAAAAAGATCCTCCTAGTACCACTAATAGTAAAATTGATATCTCCAAAACTGCCACTACCATTAAAACTGATAATTCCAAAAATACCACAAACTGATTTTTCCAAAAACACCACTAAAACTGATATTTCCAAAAATACCACTAAAAATTATTTTTCCAAAAATACCATGGTATTGTTCTAAAAATGCCATTAAAATTGATATTTCTAAAACTACCACTAAATTTGATTTTTTCATGTATCAAGATCTCACTTTGAAAGCTGTAAGTGGGGGATTACACATATATATCTGACTGACCGACTCCAAGGGGACATGCTTGGTACTGCATTTTCGACTGAAATTCTGTTGAGTGGCGTAATGGCCAGATGCTTTTGATTCTCATTTGTAGCTAAACCGCTAAGCCTGTTGTGGTTCTTGAATCTGTAGCAAAGAACTTCAAATCTAGGAGCGTTGGGATGTTACAACAAGCACTTGTGAGCATAGATCATTCGGACGGATTATCTAAAGCAACATATTTGAAATGCTTTACTTCATTCGTTTGACAAAATGTGGTTAAACCTGAAGAGAAAGTGCAGAGCAAAAACTGATCTTCATGCATTTGGCAACACCCAAAAAGTCAAAATTTGCATTACACAAAAAAAAAATAAAAAAAATAAAGGGGAACAAAGTTGTAGCTTTAGCAAACTGAGAATCCTTCTTACAAATCTGATGGATCCTTAACAAACTGAGATACATCAGATACAAAACTATGATGCACAGGCTTCAAACCTTTTCTCAACCAACGTTTCAACAAGGCCAACTCTAATCTTCTCACCTGCAATCAAGTAAAATAACTCCATTTAGCTATACTACACACACGTTTCAGGCAATTCGAAGTTATGAGTATCCATTCTGTGAATCGAAGTGTACTGTAAAGGAAGAGGAGACAAAAAAACGAACCTGTCTAACAATGAAAGGCTCCTCAGCTCGACTCAAAGGCTCGGTTAATACGGTTAGAAATCCATTTCTGTTCCCGTAAACGATATCAGTGAAGGGTCGATCACCCACCTGCCCCAAAACATTTAAACACATAAACATCTGATCTAGTAAAATCAAATACTTGTTTCTTCCCTAACATATCATTCCAACTAAGTTACCATGATTAGTTCCGAAGATGTGCAACCAAAGTGTTTCTCAACTTCTTCAGCTGTTCCTGCAGGCTTCTTTACTCCTATAATCATGAATCAAATGCAGTCCTTATCAGTTACCAGTTACAATGCTCAAAACCAAGAGAATAAAACAGAGTCCTTAGTAGATAGATCAAGGAACTTACTGTGTCTCAACACTCTAATTCCTATTTCAGCCTCCAATGCTTTAGCTTTCGAATCATCATGATCATATTCCGTAAGCCCTAGTTTTTTCACAAAAAGTTAGCATCTTTAATCAATCAGAAAATTACAACCAACTAAACAAAAAAAACTCAAACTTTATCAAAATTTTACCAGCGGAATTGCTAAATACGGCGATGTCATGGCCAAAAACGGCTTTACACTGCTCAATCGAAGCCCGGAGTGGTGGCCAAATCGCTAGAGAATAAGGAGCCGTAAGCGTATTAT